>VUQI01061088.1:32584-60003 GCA_015106735.1 Paratilapia polleni
AGTGCTTGATCATAGGGGGTCGTCCGACTGTTGGGGTTTTCTCTCTAATGTTGTAGGGTCTTTACCCTAAAATATAAAGCACCTTGAGGCGACTGTTGTTGTGATTTGAGATTATATAAATAAAACTGAACTGAATTGAATATACAGTAATATTGATTACATATAGTAGAAATTTCAAGTTGCAGAAATAACAAGCAGTGAATTACAGGACTTTTTTTTATTACATTGGAAATCAAGAGAACAGTATGGAGCACTCCTGGACCCTGATCAATATGATGGCCCCACACCGCCATCACTAAAGCACTGGGCTAGAGTTCTGTTAATCTGACAAAGCCCAACTCCATAGAATAGATAGATGATAAAATGTAACCAAGTACATTTACTTAAGTACTTGTACTATTAGTATTTCTTTGTTAATTTGGATGCAAATATTGTATCATACCATTTATTTTAAAGCTTTACTTATTGTTTTTTTTGCAAATTTTAAAACATAAGTCTACTAATGCTGTATTATTACAGATAAAGCTACCCAGCAGTATGTGGATGGATAATCATGATCCAGTAATATAATGTATATCATTCTGAAATGAGTACTTTTACTGTAGGTACTTTAAAGTATATTTTGATGCAAAAATTTTTGTATTTTTACTTATGTAAGATTATCACTTTTACTTCAGTCTAAGTGCTTGTTTCACCACTTTGCACGAACAGTTATTCAGTACAAAACAATGTTTAAACTCTTATGAAGTGCCATGTTCTTGTAATTAAGCCGTCATATTGATTTTTTTTGCGGAAAAACTATATCAGATACTATTTATTGTTCCAATCAGTCTATTTGTTTGTATGTCTAAAACCCTTCAATAAAATATTTTCTATTCTACTCTGCTCTATGGTTGTTCTTAAACACGCCCCCTTATGCAGGCAGCGCTCCATTGGTTTTTGTCATCCGGGGGGTGAAGTGGGTTGTGCCAGTGGATTTCCAAAGGACTGCTCAGGCTCACGGAACGCTCTTTAAGATGCAAAATAGTAAACATGTAGCAACCGTGACAGGATCGATACACGGTGAACTACAGATGCTGCGCGCGAGGGATCCACTCATATAAAAGGTGACGTAGGTCTCCATGTTTTTATGTAATCAGGTACTAGCTGATCTCACATCTGGTTGAGAGGGTGAAGGCATCCGTCGCATCCTCAGCGGAGTGATATAACATCGGCTGGAGAGTTCACAGAGAGCCCGGAATCTCCTCCGGAGTCTCTTAGCACGGTTTGGCCCGCTTCGGCTCGATTAATTATCGCATTAGGTTCCTTTCAGGTTTAATGCCATGTTATTTGCGGGATGAATTTGTTTATGTGTGCTTCATATCGAGCTCCTGCATGTAGCCCGGTGTCCCACATACCTATGTAGGCTGGGCTGGGACACTATGAAGTTTACCCAACTTGTTTGGTGTTTTTAACATGTAGTACACATTTTATCATCGAACCCAGACTTGTTCTCTTCATAATGGTCTAATTGCTATAAGATTTCTGAATTTATTGAATAGGAACCCAGATCTTGCGTGTCTGGGGGTGACACGGTGGGGATTAGAATATTCCATTACAAATAAATACAGTGTAGAAAATTGATGTTGATAATAATATTGGGTGCGATTTTCAGGCTCATGTGCAGGCCTGTGCCCTCATACAGATGTATTACATAAAGTGGCACTGCACTGCACAAGAATCTGTAAATAGTTTTGTATTGAATGACTGTTTTTCAAAGTGGTGAAACAAGTATTTAGATGCTTTACTTAAATAAAAGTCATAAGTAGTAGCACAGCATAATGCATAGTCCACTTCATTAGGTACACCTGTTCAACTGCTTGTTAACACAAATATGCCAATCACATGGCAGGAACACAATACACTTACGCATGTAGTCATGGTCAAGACAACTTGCTGAAGTTCAAACTGAGCATCAGAATGGGGAAGAAAGGTGATTTAAGTGACTTTGAATGTGGTTGTTGGTGCCAGACGGGCTGGTCTGAGTATTTCAGAAACTGCTGATCTGCTGGGATTCAGACCATTTTCTGTAATCAAGAAAAAATCCAGTGAGCAGCAGTTCTCTGGGTGGAAATGCTGTCAGAGGTCATAGGAGAATGGCCTGACTGCTTCGACTTGAGAGGAAGGCAGCAGTAACTCAAATAACCACTCATTACAACCAAGGTATGCAGAAGAGCATCTCTGAACACACAACATATGGAACCTTGAAGTAGATGGGCTACAGCAGCAGAAGACCACACCGGGTGCTACTCCTGTCAGATGGGAACATGAAACTGAGGCTGCAGTTTGCACAGGCTCACCAAAGTTGGACAATGGAAGATTGGAAAAACGTTCCCTGGTCTGATGAATCTCAGTTTCTGTGCTGCAACGTTCAGATGGTAGAGTCAGACTTTATTGTAAACAACATGAAAGCATGGATCCATCCTGCCTTGTATGAGCAGTTCAGGCTGCTGGTGGTGTAATGGTGTGGGGGATATTTTCTTGGCACACTTTGGGCCCCTTAGTACCAACTGAGCATTGTTTAAACACCACAGCCTACCTGAGTATTGTTGCTGACCATGTCCATCCCTTTATGACCAGTGTACTCATCTTCTGATGGCTGCTCCCAGCAGGATAACACATCATGTCATAAAGCTCAAATCATCTCAAACTGGTTTCTTGAACATGACAGTGAGTTCACTGTACTCAAATGGCCTCCACAGTCACCAGTTCTGAATCCAGTAGAGCACCTTTGGGATGTGGTGGAACAGGACATTCATATCGTGGATGTGCAGCTGATAAATCTGCAGCAACTGTGTGATGCTATCATGTCAATATGGACCAAAATCCAAATGTTTCCAGCACCTTATTGAATCTGTGCCATGAAGAATTAAGGCAGTTCTGCAGGCAAAAGGGGTCCAACCTGGTAATAGCAAACTGTACATAATAAAGTGGCCAATGAGTGTATATTAGTAGATTTAAAAATCTGAACAAATTAAAGCTACAAAGTGCAGTATGATTATAAAACATCTTTACATAGAATGACTTAAAAAAAAGAACAAGTACATTAAAACTGTACTTACCCAGAGGGTTGTCAGTCATTTTTGTAGGGGGGCTAGTGCCACCCCGTACCAACTATCTGGACATGTCCCTGTGACTTGTTTTATACAAGGATTTTAAAGTGCAAGATGTGATGGTAGTAAATTGTTCTAAATATGTAAAAGACTACTATTTCATTGTTATTATCTATTTATTCATCGTGTTAATATATTCTAAAAAACATACTTTTCCCCCATTGCTTCATATCCAGCAGGTTATGGATCCGAGCCTTCCTTCTTTCACCCTTCTCATCCTGAGTGGCTGTGTTTTAAGCTCTTTTGATACCCGCCACCACAATGTCACCCGCCAGTATGACTACTGCGTGCTTGGAGCTGGCCCTGCAGGAGTACAGATGGGATATTTCCTCTCCAAGGCTAGAAGAGACTACATCATCTTAGAGAGGAACTCAGGACCTGGCAGCTTCTTCAACAAGTAAGAAACTTTGGGCGAGCGTTCATCATAATGCATGAGTATCCTCCTGTATCAACTCTGAAGCATGCCTTCTCTGCTCTGTTTTATGCATTGCAAGGTATCCCAGGCACAGGAAGCTCATCAGCATCAACAAGATCCACACAGGAAGGGGGAACCGAGAGTTCAACCTGCGCCATGACTGGAACTCGCTGCTGAGCGATAAACCCGACCTCCTCTTCAAGAGGATCAGCAGTGAGTTTTACCCACCTGCTGACGCCTTCCCTCACTACCTGTCCATGTTTGTGAAGGAGCTCGGGTTGAGGGTCCAGTATGGTGTGGACATTGGGAGGATCAGGGCAGTGCAGTCAGTCATGGGCAAGCACTACATCCTGACTGATCAACATGCATCAGAGTACACATGCAGGTATTTTGTATGAATCTCAGAGGAAAAATTCACATTGCTTTGAATTGTTGTGTTGTACTTTTGTCCTCTCTCTCCCCCAGCATCCTTCTAGTAGCCACAGGTTTGTGGGTTCCTCACAAGGTAGACTTTATTGGTTCTGACCTGGTTGAGGGCTATGAGTCCATCTCCACTAACCCCGAGGACTACAAGGACCAGGCTGTGCTCATTCTGGGAAAGGGGAACTCTGCTTTTGAAACAGCCCAGAGCATCTTGGGAAGAGCGAGCCGGGTGCACATGCTCAGTTCCAGCCCTGTTCGACTGGCATGGCAAACACACTATGTGGGAGATCTCAGGTAAAATAAAGAATGCTTTCAAAAATCATGCAATCATTACTTATTATTTACCATTTTACTTCATATACCTACACCTCTTCTTTTCCAGAGCTGTGAATAATGAGCTAATAGACACATACCAGCTGAAGTCCATGGATGGGCTGGCAGAGGCACGCTTGGAGAAGATAGTTATCGCTCAACGACAGGAGGAAGGCAGGAGGAGATCAGGTGGAAAGAAGAAAGAGAAAAGGAGAAAGCTGTATCTCACATTGAAAAAGTACGTACACAGCAGGAAAGGGAAGAATAGTTCTGATGTGACGCTGGAAGAACTGCCGGGGCATCACATTGACAACTTCCCCATGCGAAAACCCTACGATCGAGTCATCCGATGCCTCGGATTCCGATTCAACTTCAGCATATTTGATAGGTAAAGACTTATTATACTACCTTATATCCAAGTGGAATGTGTAAGAAAAGCTTGTTTTATTTAGATTTGATATTGTAAAAAAAAAAATCTCCTCAGCTCTGCATGCCCGCCAAACAGCGAAAATGCCAAAGGGAGGTTACCAGGGTTGACACCCTGGTATGAAGGAAAGAACACCCCTGGATTGTTCGTCCTGGGAACTGCGTCTCACTCTAGAGACTACCGCTCATCTGCTGGCGGCTTCGTCCATGGATTCCGTTACACGGGTGAAAGATTGCTGTTATTTTGTGACATTTTGAAGCCATGCTTGTTGAAAAGGGTCCATGTCTTCATTTGCTAAAGGTATCCTGGCATCAAATGATCTATACAAGGACTGATCCCAGTTTAGTTGATGAAACAGTGAAGCATGGATTTTGTGCCAATTCTCCCTGTAATCAAGATGATTTTAAAATAAACTGCATGGGTTTTCTGCTGCAGCACGGGCTGTACATCGTGTACTCGAACATCGTTACCACAAGAACCCGTGGCCCTCAACAAAACTGCTGACAACACAGTTGCAGTCCTGGATTCTGAAGCGAGTCGACGAGGCCTCTGGGCCATACCAAATGTTTGAGGTGCTTGGAGATGTCATACTTCTTCGAGGGTATGTATTTATTATGTTCTTGTTCCAGCTGTGCTCTTTTGTTCTTTATTGTCATTATTCATGCTTATCAAGTTACATGTCCTGACAATCTTGGAGCCCATCAGCTACACTGCTGACTTATGAGGGGAGCAGCTAATTTTTTGGGGCTTCCAGTATAGTCAGAGGACACTTTAAGAAAGACAGATTTAGACTGTGAATTAGATAAAAGAAGACTTCACAAAGCACTTTAGGCCTTGACATTCTTAAACCACTCACTGGCCATTTATTAGGTACAACTTGCTATTACCAGGTTGGACCACCTTTTTCCTTCAGAACTGCCTTAATTCTTCATGGCACAGATTAAACAAGATGCTGGAAACATTTGGATTTTGGTCCATATTGACTGGATAGCATCACACAGTTGCTGCAGATTTATCAGCTGCACATCCATGATGAGAATCTACCATTTCACCACATCCCAAATGTGCTCTATTGGATTGAGATCTGGTGACTGTGGAGGTCATTTGAGTACAGGGAACTCACTGTCATGTTCAAGGAATCAGTTTGAGATGATTTGAGCTTTGTGACATGGTGTGTTATCCTGCTGTAAGCAGGCATCAGAAGATGGGTACACTGTGGTCATAAAGGGATGGACATGGTCAGCAACAATACTCAGGTAGGCTGTGGTGTTTAAACAGTTGGTACTAAGGGGCCAAAAATGTGCCAAGAAAATATCCCGCACACCATTACACCAAACTGAACCACTGATACAAGGCAGGATGGATTCATGCTTTCATGTTATTTATGCCAAATTCTGACCCTACCAACCAAGGGTTGCAGCAGAAATCGAGACTCATCAGACCAGGCAACGTTTTTCCAATCTTCTGTTGTCCATATTTGCTGAGCCCGTGTGAATTGTAGCCTCAGTTTCCTGTTCTTAGCTGACAGGAGTGGCACCCTTTCTGGTCTTCTGCTGCTGTAGCCCATCTGCTTCAAGGTTCCACACGTTGTGTGTTCAGAGATGCTCTTCTGCATACCTTGGTGGTAACGAGTGGTTATTTGAGTTACTGTTGCCTTCCTCTCAGCTTGAAGTAGTCTGCCCATTCTACTCTGACCTCTGGCATCAACAAGGGATTTTCACCTGGAGAACTGCTGCTCACTGGATATTTCCTCTTTTTTGGACCATTCTCTGTAAACCCTGGAGATGGTTTTGTGAGAAAATCCCAGTAAATCAGCAGTTTCTGAAATACTCAGCACCAACAACCATGCCACGTTCAGAGTCACTTAAACCACCTTTCTTTCCCATTCTGATGCTCAGTTTGAACTTCAGCAGGTCGTCTTGACCATTTACAAGGTGTACCTTGTAAAATGAGTGTATTTTTCTTAGCAAATTAATGGAGGTGAAGGAAGAGATTGTTGCAGTGGTAACACTGGGTCATGGGGTTAGTTAGCCTAGGGGTAATGTGTCTAAATTCTTGGCTTAAAATTAGCCAGCCATTATTTGTTTGAAACCTTCACACCAGTCTAAGTTTGTTGTTTGTGAAACCAGAATATCCAGAGAGCAAATAATTACCCTAATAATCTGTGTTTTTGTAATTCTAACGTGCAGTATTAGGCAGTTAATGCCTTTCATTACCTGAGGAGTAAAGTCTCCAAACTATGACACCACTTCACATCATCACAAGAAACAAAGCTGCAGTTTTTACATTCATTATGTTTTTTTGTTTTCTTTCCTTTCTACTTGACTCTAAGCTCTCACTGTGAATACTTGGAAGAGTTCCCACTCCAGGCCCTGCCTCAGTTTGCCTCTCTTTGTGGCCATGAGGTATCCATGCATGGACTAATAGTTGTGGTCATGCAGTATGGGAAGAAGAAGATAGACTATCTGGGGCGCAGCAGAGCAGAAACAGACTGGACTAAAGCGTGGAAGTCCAACTTTCTTCACCCTGTTTTATACTACTATAACACACTTCCTACTGGTGAGTAGGAATGCTGCTACCATCGAAAAAAAATCGCTGTAAATTTGACAGGGAACAAATAAAAGATGTTCTTTTTTTTTTCCCAGAGGAAGAAATGAAGCTACGTCCCAAAGGCTGGCCTTTACCACGGCCCAAGGCCATTCATCACATGGTTGAGGACTTCCTCACAGAATGGGAAGCTCCCATATCTCACATCCAGCCACTGCGACGCTTCCTGGAACACTGTCTCCAGACTGACCTCAGGGCCTTCTATGCAGGTAAAGCACATGATCTGTCAAAAAAAAAAAAAAAACCCAAAGAAACACATGTAAGACAAGAAGTAGTCCAAAGAATTAAGCCTGCTGTTGCTACTCTAGTTAGAGACACTGAGTGGAGTGCTTGGCAGAAACCAGACTTTCATTTCACATTTGAGGATTTGAATAATTTAACTGTCTTGTGGAACTGCACGCTGATTAGGAGGCTGGGTAGGGTGGAGCTAGGCAAGGAAAACGTAGAAGGACATCAAACTCTACATGCTCCTAAAAACAGTAAAGGTTCAAGTCCAGGCCTGCAGGTGCAACAGCTAAGTCCACATTAGAGTCTGTACTGCCCTACAGACTGTTGGAGAAACTACTTTGAATTAGTAGCTACCACTGGAAGTGCAGCAAAACCACCTCAGAGAGGAATGCACATGTGATATGAAATTCTAGCAAAGTATAAAACAAGAAGTTACATGCCCTCCACCAAAAACAAACCTCCTAATTAGTTGGGTTTTTTTTAGAGTGCTCAGTGGTTCACAGGTCAGATTCAGTGGAAATGTGTAAGACAGTTCAGCTTAGGTTTTGTATACAATGGTCATCAGTCCCAGTTGGTAATGTTTTGCCCATAGGGCCACCCAAGCATCATGTATTTGCTTATGTCTATGGTGATTCTTCCTCCTTAGTCTGTGTTTCATTCATCCATGATGATGTTGTTGTTGTATGAGCACTGAGCACCTGCCCCCATTTTTGCATATATGCTCTACACAGTTTTGAAGTGTGTGGTGGTTCCTGCCTAACGTATACATTACCAGGGCATGCATTCGCAGCAGTCAGGAAGGGAGCGCAGGGACTGTCCTGATATTTATGGCTCCTAGATACAGGCTGTATATAAAAGATTAACATAGGGGGTCTAAAAAGTGAAAGCAGTGCCAAAAGGACTTAAATTTCAGATCAGTGACATCAGAGTTGGTGTCTTTTTGATCTAACTCGCCTGATCGTATAGCAGGTGGTGGTCTGACTCGTTCCCGTCTTTCTACGTGTTTTTTAGATTCCTGTTTCCGCTCATCCCTCACCCACCGCACGCCACCGCTGTTTTGTCAGCAGGAGTACCTGAAGCAGCGGGGAATTCCTCACAACAGCCGGCTGCGACAGCGCGTTCATGACGCTGGACCGATGCGCGCTGAGCAAGATGCAGGCACATCAGATGCTGACCCATCATTCCCAAACTACCTGGCACCAGCTGGAGCATCTGTATCTTCAGGACTGAAACTTGACTTCTGATTGTTCTACCTAAGCATGTTATAGCTGTAAGATGCTGTTTAAGTCTCTCAGAATTGCTACCTCCAGCACCCACAGTCATTACCCTCGCAAGGCCAAATTTTTGGACAGAATGCCACTCTATAGATCTGTGGTTCCCAACCTGGTTTCGGCTTGAAATAAAGCATTTCTTCTCACAAGCCCTTATTACTACTAGATATCGATTTCTGCTGCTTAGTTATTTCAACCAAAGACTAATTCTCCTTTCTTTATCTTCATAGTTTTTAAGTAAAACAGAGAACTAGGATTATCATTTTTTATATTAGAAGAAAATTTAAAAGAAAGTCTAAAAGCATAAATTTATTTCCTCTTCTGTCTATTGACAGCTGCTCCTTTAGATGTATTATGTGAGCTCCTGAAGTCAAGACCTGCAGGTTGGAAACCACTGCTCATCACATGAGGGAGGGGGTACCTTGTGTTTTGAAACCTCCCAAGTCATTATTCCTCTGTAATATTTGTATACATGATATTTTGTGTTGTTTTCATATCATGCAAATCTATCTATATTATGTAAAGCTCTATAGGTGGAGGGTAGGTGTCACAAATATTTATGCATATGATGGCAACTGATTAAACATACATCAAAGAAGGAAGAGAATTTTTTGTGTGTTTGTTTTTATTTTATTGAAATTAACGTCTTTTATGTAACATTATTGACTCTCTCAGTGCGCATGCCCAGCGCAATCGTTAGTCCACCACTGGGACAGTTTGATTGGCTGCTTGGTTGCGGTTATCCCATTGGACGGAAGCTAATGAACATCGCGGAATACGATTGGTCGTTACTGCTCCGAGGCTGTTGACTGTACGGTGGGCGTGTCTTTTATCCGATGAAATGGAAAATGTGCAATAGGGGACATTTTGGTGTGTGAAGGAAAAGGCATCTGCAGTTTGAATACTTTACATTTGTTCCAGGATGGAATAACTCCAGTGGGAGAATTACTGTGGTTTTTTTTTTAGCGCTGTGCAATGGCCCCAAGCGTCGCTGAAGGTAAACATGCAACAGACAATGTGGACTCCCCATGCAACTGACGGCTTTATTCCCCTTTAGCTTCGGCAGGAGTTGTAAGCTACCCTATGCAACGACTGTAGCGCAAAAATAGCTTCTCTATGCCAAGATAAAGTATGGACGGGTGGAGCGCTATCGTTGCCTCGGATAATGATCCATCCAGCTCCGAGGGGGAGTACATGGTGGAGCCGGGACCCGAAGAGGAAGCGGTGGACGGGGAGCAGCGTGGTAAGGCGGAGGGGATGGACGACATGGGTAACGCCGCTGTCGGCTTTGGGATGAGTGGGATAGGGGAGGGCAAAGTGGTGCTGGGTCGACTCGGACAGAGAGACGACAAGGAGCTGAGGTACCTGCACTTGTTGTGGGAGCCGGGACGAGGAGAGTTTGGTGCGGGTGGTGTGGCGAGCAAGCTGGGGAAGATAACGGGGAGCAGGGCCAGGAGACACCACAGAGCCGCTCGGAACCTGGGTCCTATCGGTAAAGATATTTATGGTAAGGGGCTGTTACGTCCTCCGCTAATCTGAAAAAGAAACACGTTGTGTGTATCGTAGGTTAGATGTTTGAAAATGTAGCTACAAACATATCTCATATTCCTAGTGTCACATGTGAGTTTGGTGCTTTCTTGCAACATGTAAACCATGCACAGTATGGCCTCTGAGAAAAACATAGTAAGTAATGCATGCTGAGAAGATGTGTCACAGTGCAGTGAATAACAAAAGAAAAAATAAACCTCTGTGTAGAATTTCTTATTCCTGTGTTGCTAATGGACAGAGCGTTAAGGTCTTTATTTGTTGTTCTAATGCAGTGCAGTTTGCCTCTTTCCATGAAATCATAAAGAAATATTTACATCCCTGTCACTTTGAATGTCTTATCTCCACAGCTGCAAAAAGACTGAGGGAGGCAGCGAACAGCAATGATATCGACACAGGTATGAACACTGGGCTTTTTATGTAGCACATCAAAACAATTTGCAAAAGTGCTTTGACAGACAGGCAGAGGCAGAATATTAAATTCAAACTGAAAGCCTGGCATTAGGGACAAAAACAATGCAGGATAAAAATTAAAGTTAAGACAGAAAACATTGCATAGAAAAATATGAAACACAAATTGTCAACATAATTAGTAATACTAAAAAAAAGAAAAAAAGAAGTGTTGTTAGAAGTGTTTGGAAGGACGTCACTGATTTTGTGAGCCTTATCTCCTCAGGATTGTAAATTTCAGTTTCAACCTTGGAACAGCCAAGAGGGCTGTGAACTGGCTCAACATTTCTGCTGTGCAGCTTGGGGCCAGACCCAGGCGTGCTTTAAAAGTGAGCAGTGAAATCTTAGAATCAATTCTAAAACGTACAGGGACTGAGAGAAGCCAGGATTGGGGTGATGTGATGCCATTTGCGAAAACCATTAGGAAGCCAGGCTGGTTGGAGGTGAGAGAGAGTGACTTTTCACTTATCCCAGTGAGGAGAGAATCGCAGGAGTCTAGCCAAGACAGAAGAAAAGCACAAGTGACTTTAACTCTGATTGACTTTAAGAGCAAGTCAGGAAAATGCCCTCCAAGCACTGTGAGGGAGGGATAGCTTTAAGTTGTGTTTCGCTAATTAAGTCATGTTTTCTTCTCCAGTGCGAAAGCTCCTGCAAGACGACATAGACCCCTGTGCAGCAGATGACAAAGGAAGGACAGCTCTTCACTTCTCTTCCTGCAATGGCAATGAGAGCATTGGTAGGTTGGCTATTAATCGCATCCTGACAGGATCAGTGGAAATCACCGCAGGTGGATGTCTGGTTATGGTTGTCAGTGGCAGTTGTTGTTTACTATGCTGCACATAACTCTGACATTCATGAATACCTTTCCCCTTGTTGTACACCGCATTTAATATCAACTGATCGTCATTCTTTTCCATTGTCCTTTTTATGTTTACAGTGCAGTTGCTGCTCAGCCATGGTGCTGACCCCAACCAGCGAGACAGCCTGGGGAATACCCCCCTCCATCTGGGTAAGAGACCAAGACCCATAAAACCTAAAGTTGAAACTTAAAATTTAAGTCATATTCCTGCATTGGTTCATGTGTTTCTGTCACAACCTGCCTTTTTCAACCGGCGTTCCTGCAGCGGCCTGTACCAACCACGTGCCTGTAATCACCACATTGCTGAGAGGAGGTGAGACCACTGTAGAGGCGTTGAATTCTCCATTTTTGTGAAGCAATTGTCTTAATTGAAAATAACATGTAGTAGAATCAACTTTCTTAACTGTGAAATTATTGCTTAAAGCTGCGTACACACAGGAAGTGATTCGTGGCAACGTGACGACCGGAGATCATAGAAAGTAAATGATATTTGGCAACTTCAAGTGACTACTGGCGAAATAACTGCGGGCGATGCAAAGTGGGCAGGACCTGTGACAAACTTTCAGGCGAGCGATTGAAGAGACAACCAGTGAGAGATAAGAATACCGTTGATTGACATATGACCTGGTAGTAAATACATTAGAGGGTCACCTAGGCAACTGGAGCCTGGAATGTCCGCAAGCGACCAGCTGGCAGCTTCAAAGCGATGCGCGATGAGCGAATCGCTTCCGGTGTGTACGCAGCTTTAGACATTATAAGGGAGGGGTATTGCCCTGAAGGAACACATGTAAGCATGTAATGCATGTTTCTTTGTAAACACTTATAACAGTAGAAGTGTAATGGAATACTCTGCTTATAACGTGCAGCTTGTCCAAAAACTTCTTGCTCAAGTCTTAATGTTAGTACATAATTAAATCCCCATATATCTGCATCAAATGTACAACATCTTGTAGATCAGAAGGACTATCCACACAGATTTTGACATAAGAATCCTATACACTGTATACTAGTTGCCAGTAATGCACCGTGGAGTGTCCTACTATGTGAAAGCAGTGGACAGGGCTCAGTAGACAACATACAGTATAATGTGGTGTTAGTACAGTTGTAGTTAGCCAGCTAGCTGTAACTTAGCCATGATATGGGATATGGCATTGGCTAGTTTCTAATGTTAGCTAATAAAGTGATTTGAAAACTGCAAGCTTATTTACCAGCCACACCAGTCCCAGGTGTTTGGATGAATTAGCTGATCTTACCCACTCAAGGCAATAATTTGCTAAGTAAGGTAGATTTCTATTTGTGTTAGCAGGCAAGCGAGCATTAGCCAGAAGAAAGACAGTTTGATTCAGGTTTTGACCATGGCCTGTGTATGTAAAAGATGGGCATAGCTTCCTGATCTGAAAACTGAAGCAAATATGGAAGTGTCCTAAACCCGTATTCGTTCTAATGGCCAGAAGGAGGAAACGCATATGGTCACAAAAAGACTTTTGGCTGTGGGGAAAATGATTATGTGTGTGCATAAGTCTGATTATGATCAGCCCCTGAGTGCACTGATTATGATCAGTGCACTCAGCTTTTCTGATGAATTTATGGGCTCAGTCACTAGTTTGAAGTCATAACATGATCAAAATTTTCTAAAAAGTCCCAGTTAGTCAAAAAGGATGATATGAGCTTGCAGTATTCTTCATTTCTTAGTGAAATCTTCTTCTCGCTCATCACGTCGGGTTTCAGAATATCAAAAAAGCTTCACTAAAAAGTGGATGATGCCATAGTGGCCATATCCATTTTTTATATACAGTCTCTTGTTTTGAGACTGTATATTTGAGACTCCACAGCATCAAATAAGGCCCTTTGAATCAAATCCCCTGCGGATGTTGTCCGTAGTTTTGCCCCAACTTATGTTAAATTCACATTTGGCCAGAAAGGCTCCACTAGTTAAAACCGAACAGATTCCATCCACTTGTTGTTGAGATGTTGGACAAGAACCACGTTAGGTCAATAATGTTTTCACTTCCAAAATGAATTTGTGAGAATTCAGAATGTAATTCAGGTAATGTGGTTGTGGCAATTAAACACAAAAGTATACAGTAAAGTTTGACTGTTGTTACTAGATCTTTAACAAGACTGATCCTTAATCCGAGTTAATAAATGAGGACAGTATCATTATTATTTAATTAGAATTGAAAAGCACTTGAAGCTAATTAGCATGGATAACTGAGACGTTTGTCTTTTGTTGTTTCTCTTAAGGAGCCCGCGTGGATGCCCTCGACCGAGCTGGCAGGACCCCGCTGCATCTAGCACGCTCCAAGCTAAACATTTTGCAGGAGGGAGATTCACGCAGCTTAGAAACCCTGAGAGGGGAAGTCACACAGGTAGAGAAAGCCTTTACTTGCCTGGAATAGTAGATGAAGACAGTTTGCACACATAAATTCTGACTGTGTCAGCTTTCCCCATTGATGAAGACTTTTTATGTATATATACATATATCTGTCTGTCAGATTATTCAGATGCTGAGAGAATACCTGAATTTAATGGGCCAGAGTGAAGCTAAAGAGAGGCTGGAGCACATTTCAACACAGCTGCAGCACACGCGCACCAAAGAGCAGGTGAGACCTAAAAACTGAGTCAATGATTCTCCTATTCAAATGCATGCAAAAATATTTTTTTAATGTGCAGCTAAACTGTAATATGTGTTTTCAATTTGCATTTTTTTTTTCTCACCAACTCTTACACAATTCCTTGTTTCTCCTACAGGTGGATGAAGTGACTGATTTATTGGCAAGTTTTACATCACTCAGTCTACAGAAACAGAATTTGGGCGATAGGTAGAAGATAAAACACTGAAGAACTGCAGCTCCGCTCCTTGTTTTTTTTTTTTTTTTAACTGAGATGAGACTATAATTATGTGGTTAGCACAGTTGTTCTCACACTGTGGGGCAGGCCCCACTGGTGGGGCATGGAGCCACTGCATGTGGGTTAACATGGAGTGAAACCGGGTTAAATGAATATGATTTTTGGTGGTTTTTGCTGATGCCATCATGCTGACCTTTTGTTTTTTAATGTTAGTGAGTGACAAAATTTGTGGGTTTTGGTGCTTGAACTCTTTTTGGCTTCTGTAAGTGGGGCACTGGGTTAGTGAGACCAGGGTGCTAACAGTTATCTTGTCCAAACTGAATAGATTCTAAGAATAAAAGAAGCCCCTGAGGGCAAAACACACTGAGAAGAGGAAGCTTGTGGAAGAGAACCCAGAAGTGCTGTAGAACCTTGACTCTTTATTGTGTGTGAGTGAGAATGTTTGAGTCCAAGTGTGAATGTGTTTGTGTGCTCATGTTCTTTTATTGCAGGTTACCAGTTAAGATGATACGAGACAAAATGATTTAAGAGTTATCACTGTTGTGATTTAGGTTTTCCTATGAACAGCCTCTTTGTATCGTTGCCTTTTCTCTCGTGTTGCATGTTTCTATGTGAACTGTACTGTAAGAATGATTTGGTTGTTGGAAATTGATGTAAATCAATAAATCATTATCTTTGGCTATATGGATAGTATTTTGTCTTTTATACAGTCTGATAAAGATAAGTCTATTTATATTAGAACGTCTTTGTAGTTGTCATTTTGTATCAATTTTATTCAGAGGATACAGAGATTTAACGAATGACTTGCTAATATGGCTACTTTTCTTCTACGCTGATTGGCTACGTTGCCAAAGTCCCTCCCCTAACACCGACGCGCATTGTCTCGCCGATAATAAAGATGGCGACAGGACCCGCGTAAATCGGAGATCCCTTGGAGGTAGTAAAATTTATTTTTCCTCACCTCCCGGTGTTTGCAAACTACACATTCTAACACTCCAGAGGAGACGGAGACATGAGCAAAGTTAAATGCATGTCCGCAGCGGTATTTCTGTCCACTTGAGCTGACCGCGGCCCAGCTTTTAGGGAAAGCCTTGGGCTTTCCTAAGCCGCGTTCACCGGCAAGCTGAAGGCACACTCGGCTTGGCACATTGGAGTCTTGAAATGTTGGGAAGCGACAGTGTCAAAGTGAATAGAGAGGGGGTGTGTTTGTGTATCTTTACCAAAGTAGGCGGGAAATTGTTTAGCTATAATTTTTTTGTACACTTTTTGTAGGAGACAGGCCATATTATAAATGCAGTATAACACAAATTGTATTTTTCCTCAAGTAACTGCTACTCATTGAGTACTTTTAGGTACATCCAGGTTACCTGCAGCTCCAGTGCTGCTTGGAATAGTTAAAGCAAGGCATCATCTGTTAACAAGAAAATAACACAAACTGCTATTTTTTCCAACTTGTAACATTTACTGCAACTGCTCTATCTTGTCTTTCCTAGAACTGATGTCATTTAATACCTTGGCTTGTCTTTTATTTTTACTCTTGGTGTTTTTACTTAACAGGTCAGTGTGCTGCCTTGGTGCTGTCTGTGATATCCCATATCAAGTGTTAATAAAGGAGAAACCATGGCTTTTGAGGAGATCAAGGGTAAAGAAGGCATTGGTAATGTCTACCTGTAATGTAGTTTGATTATATTTCTGCTGTACAGACTTGATTTGCCTTTTGATCTCCTCCTGCACATGTGGCCAAAAGAATTTGAGTTTTTCTCGATAAAGTGAGACATATAACATGGATTTCATGCATTTTTAGATGTGGGGATGGAAGGAGACAGGGGCCTCGTGGCCGGTCGCAGCCAGAGGGAGAAGAGGAGGTCATACAAGGATCTGTTGAGGGAAGAGGAAGAGATTGCTGCTCAGGTACGAAAGTCGTCCAAGAAACGGCCAAAGGTAAGTTATCTGTCATAAGTAGCTCAACCATTGTTCAATATCACAGAAGCTGTTTCTTATTATGGTTTTGATATTTTGAATGTTTGTCATTTCAAATCAGGATTCAGAGCTTTTCATGCTGGGAGGTGACTCGCACAAAAAGAAGAAAAAGCATAGTGATGACTACTATTATAGAGGTGAGCGGGTATGTTTTAATTTGATATTGAGAAGATGTATTGTCATGTTTTATTATCTTGTAACTATGTGTACTTTCTTTTTTCTTCCTTTTCTCACCAGAACATGATGGTTCAGGCCCACCTCCCCACAAAAAAAAGCACAAGTCTGCAGACCGCTCCCCGCCCCTTTCTTCCCCCTCATCATCCCATCCTACAGATACGGCGATGGGCCTCTTGCAGGCCATCACCTCTCCCCTGGCCACAGGTTCGGACCCCAGCCCCCACTTGCACAAGAAGCCCTCTTACCCGTCATTCTCCTCGCACTCTTCCAAGGACCGCAAACGTGAGAGCAGCGGCGGCGGTGGCAGTGGAAGCACAGGGAGCCATTCTTCCTTCTCTCACTCCCGCCCCGTCTCTTCATCGTCATCTTCCTCCAAGAAGCACTCCTCCAGCTCCTCTTCCTCCAAGTCATCTCTGTTCCACGGCGGGGCTCCCAAAGAGGAGCCGTTGACGTTACGCGAGGCGGATGGACTGAAGATGAAGCTCATCATGTCGCCAGAGAAAGAGGAAGGAGAGAGCTTCCCATTCACGGCGCACTCATCCAAAGGAGGGGTGAAGAAAGAGAAGGATAGGGAGCGGACGCAGCTCTCGAAGTTGCCCAAGAAGAAGCTGCAGCAGAGTAGGGACCCACTGCCTGTGGTGGGGAAAGAGGTGGAGGTGGAAGGTAAGATAAATGATGATTCATTTATTCTTCTGACAGCATATACAGTACAATATCTGTCCATTTCCTCTGATATTAGTTAATTCATTAATATATATATATATATTTGTTAATTAATACTTGTTCTGTTCTCCTCTGCTATAAAGGGCATTATGGAGGTGGCATGGGAGATGAAAGCTCTTCTTCTGGGGCAGAACTGGAGGCAGGTGAACTGGTTATAGACGATTCATATACACACTTGTCAAAAAAGAAGAAGAAGAGCAAGAAAAGCAAGAAGAAAAAGGACAAAGAAAAAGACAGAGACAAGGATAAGAGTGGGAAGGACAAGAAGCACAGCAAAGGATTTGGAGGTGAGTTTACTCGGAAATGGAAGAAATGGTTGTTGCTGCTTTACCAAAAAAAAAAAAAAAGGCTGCTGTATTTTTGGAAACTGTCACTTTGTTCTGCATTTTTGTTTTGGAATCAAACTGTGGAAACAACATAGATGTCTTTGCATCATATATACCTACTGATCATAACAACACAGCTAAAGATTTTTGTTACCATCTTTAGTAGTTAGCCATGAAGAAGCAGGGACAGCAAGCCAGACTCACGTCTAGCTGCCAGTAACTACTGTGGTTTGAAATGTCAACATTTAAAAGTTGGTTTCTTTATGGCTTACAAGACTGACAAGAGGAAACCTGCTGCATCAGGGTTTCACGTGTAAAATTTAGCTTTAGTCAGCCTCAGCTCTGCCCATGGTTTTTGTTAGTAGTTGTTCAAAGAGCAAACAGTGTCAGCACAACTGGAACCATAACTGTTCTTTGGCTGCTTACAAGTGCTGATTGACTCTACCAACTATACTTTACTAATTTTAGCAAAGCTTGATGAATAATGCAGTAATATGTCATGATATTAGATAAATACAGTGATAGACAAATTCTGTTTGTTTTACTGTGTAATTACACTAAAGTCAGTAAATGAACAGACACAAACGGTAGTCCTGATACTAGCAAGAATGGATGGCACTAAATTAGTACTGTGACCTGACTCGTCAATACTGAAGTATCGATAAGCGCATCTGATAAAACGGCCCTGTAATAATGACACAGCTGTCAGTGTTAAGCAATCACACTCTGTGCTCTCCTGCCATGGCCGACAGAGCCAAGTGTTCAAAGGTGTTGGCCAGTCTTACTGCGCTTCAGATGCAAAAACCTCTTAAGTCAGCCTGACATTTTTTTTGTTTTGTTTTAAATAAGCATTTTTCATCAGGCTCCTGTGCTCAGTAGGTTCACTTCACTTCACTAAGACATAGAAAACGGTTGCAAAATCGCTACAGATGCAACTGGAATCATTACAAATGATGAAAGCAGGATTCAAAATGAAACACTGAACAAGTGAACAAGGTGATCAGTAATAACCACACAGTGCATCCATATGCAATGACAGCACACTTTACCGCTAAACAGCAAGTTAATAAACAGTAAACATAAGACATTCCACAATAACCACACCATACACTGTTTAAAATGTAACAATAATTATGATGCTCAAACATAAACAAAACAATAAATAACCAAAAATAAATACATCTAAAAAGAGTTTACTGTTGTCATGTTAGTAAGTTATGATACAAAGTAGTGCATGAAGTTGGCAAACATTATGATAACAGTCTGAACAAACTGACAAATGGGACGTGACTTGTTTGAATGTCACATGATGTGCTTAATGCTGTGAACATGGTGGCTCTTGATGACAAAGGGAAGCGGCATTTGCAGGTTTCTGCCAACAGACTGTGTTTTGGAAGAGGCTCACTGTGAGATTTAGCAAGGTTTGAAGCACAGGCAGTTGATCACCTTGTAGTACTCGCTGAGAGCTTTCACGTGATATCATTTTCTCGTCTTTCACGGAGGTGGCATGTAGAGGCTTTTGCATCCGAAGCCTTCAAACACCGTAAGCACAATTATAACATTTGTGGTTAAAAAGCCAAACAGCGATTGTTTTTCCCATCCACTTCCACTATATTCTACAGCAGTCAAATCAATTCATGTGAATTGATTTGACTGCTGAAGCTTTGTATCTTAAAATTTGGTAAGTTATAAAGCAGCCATCACCTCTTTTTTTTTAGCAGTGATGCCAGCTTGCAGGCTTGTTTAAGGAGTGAGGTTATTCATGAGGTGTCTCTCTAAGTTAGTAATTTTGAGCTACTTTTGTGAGCTGAAAACCACAGATTAATGCAATGCACCATTCATTACTGTTGCATTGCTTTTGGTTCTCTTTGCTTAATATCTTCAACTAGTCAGAGAACCACAATTGTTGCCGCCCGAGGCACGTTAACAAACACCCTCACGTGCTTAGTGTGAATTTGAGATGCAAAAAAATTAATTGGTGAGCTTGACACTCCATGAAAGGTAGACATAACCATCAATAGGTCGTTGTTTTACACCAACACATTGGCAGTAGTACTGATAAAATCCTGATGATACCCATCCCTACTGGTAATGTTTTAAAAAAAAAAAAGATGCCACCAAAATAGGGGCCATTTTGTTTATAAACCAGAATTATCACTGAGGATTAGAAGATCACTGTAGTTAACTGTACATCTCTGTCCGTCTGTCTTTGTATGACTTTCATTAGACTCATCAAAGAGCCACAGTCACTCCCATCCTACGGTCACTCACAGTGCTGTGGGCCCGATGTATGCCATGGGCACGCCCATCCCTCCACACCACCACCAAGGCAGTGACGGCGTGACGGAGAAGAAAAAGAAGAAAGAGGAGAAAGATCGAGAAAAGCATGAGAAGGATAAAGATAAGGTGAGGTACTATTTCTTTTCGTTGTAAGTAATTTGTTAAATGCTGTGCTTCCTTGTTTTGTTGTGTTTTCAATTTTAGAATTTTTTTTTCCCCATCGTCTAGCCCAAGAAGAAGAACACAACAGCATATCAGGTGTTCTGTAAGGAGTACAGGGTCAACATAAATGCAGAACAGCCAGGACTAGGTGGGCAAAACTTTGAAATGCAGTATAATTTGTAATAAAGCACTTTTGTCTAGTAATAAGAAAGTCATATAAACTATATGTTTGCATGTGTAATCTGCAGTGTTTGGTGAACTGAGTAAAAAGTTGGCAGAGGTGTGGAAGGCGATGCCCGAAAAGGACAAACTAGTAAGTTTTGCTGTATGATCCAATATAACTGATATACTTCAAGTTGTGGTGGTGCACTGCATGAGTACTCTTGTGTGCTCTTTTCTGTAGGTTTGGAGGCAGAAAGCTCAGTATTTGCAGCACAAACAAAACAAAGCTGAAGCCACCACAGTCAAACACAAAACCACTTCAAGTGAGGGCAAAAGCAAAGGTATGTTTGACTCTGACTTTAGTGTTGTATGTTCGCTCACTGTTGGATCTTTGCTGCTGTCTATAAACGACGTTTTGTCATTAAAGTTGCAGGAACATCAGCAGGAATGGTGTCTCCAAACAGAGCGCCTGGCACCATGTCCCTGTCTCCGGCTCGAGTCCCAGATGTTGATCCCATTGACGCAGCGGCTCACCTGCAGCTGCTGGGAGAGTCCCTGTCCCTGATTGGACATCGGTTACAGGAAACAGAGGTGAGTTTCTCCATGTGTGCACCTAAAACCATTTATCCAAAAATGAAAACATAAATATCAAAAACCAAAAGTCAATATGTTGACGTCATTAATATGCAGTGAAATGAGTAAGCTTTTTCCTTGTTCCAGGGGATGGTGGCTGTGTCTGGGAGTTTGTCTGTTCTTCTGGACTCCATCTTGTGCGCGCTGGGCCCGCTGACCTGTCTCACAGCACAGATTCCACAGTTAAATGGATGTCCTCGAAATGTCCTGGTATTGTATCATCGGTTTCACAAATTCTTCACAATAATGCTAAAAGTTTCTGGTTCTATGGTCTCCTTTTTGATAACCATTCAGAAGGAGATATATACTGTGATCATGTGCTTTCTATTGCAGCCTGCTAACAAACCTCTGTCTCTTTCTATCAGTCAAATACGTTGGACAATATCGCCTACATCATGCCTGGACTTTGAGGAAAGGATGACTGTGACTCTGGAGGAAACGGGGTCCAAAACAACAGATCTGACTTTACCAAAGGAGACTTTGGGACTTTAATTTAAGCCACTGCTCGGCATCTGAAAAATGTGGATATTTCTAGTGTCAACATGTTTTTAAAGTGTATTTTTTTAAGAACTTCTTTCTCTTAGTTTTCTAATTGCTGTATTTTTAAATGAAACATTTTACCGACCATGTTAATCTTAAACAGCACGTCAGCTTGGTTTTACTGTTACTGTACAACTGTCTGTTTTATGAATGGATGTACACCAGTATGTACTGCACTGAATGTGTGTGTGCATTTGCTTAGGTCTTCAGTGGGGACTGTAATTGTGTGACAGTTCAACACATGTCCACATAGTGAACTTTTTTTACTGAAGTGTACAGAAACATTTAAGTTGTCTGCTCCTCATTGACATAATGTAATATATTGCACACCTCCTTAGTTTTTCTTTTACCCTGTATAAAGGACTTATTTTATACATTTAATATTTTACTGTGTGTACAGCATTTGAAAACTCGATAGAAAACACCTTTAGGTGTGACTTTGTCGTAGTGAAGAGCTGTTCTAACAGTTGACCAGCTTAAACTTGAACCAAGTGGCAACATTAAAATATGATCAGTTCCCAAATTCAGCTGATTTTTTTTCTTCCTCTAAGGATGACAATGATAGTAAGTCACTGACTCTTTTGTCGTGGATTGTCATAAGAGTTTGTGTTGAAGTTAGTTTTCCTGGCTCAGAATCTACATACACTCACTGGCATTCCTCAGATTTTGAAACAATAGCATCACAGTTGCTGCAGATTTGTCGGCTGCACATCCATGATGTGAATCTCATGTTCCACCACATTACAAAGGTTACCTTACACCACCAGCAGCAGCCTGAACTGTTGATGCAAGACAGGATCCTAGGATCCTGACCCTACCATCTGAATGTCACAGCAGAAATGGCGTCTCATCAGACCAGGCAACATTTCTCCAATCTGCTATTGTCCAATTTTGGTGAACCTGTATGAATTGTAGCCTCGGTTTCCTGTTCTTGGCTGACAGGGGTGGCACCTCAGTGTGGTCTTCTGCTGCTGTAGCCCATCTGCTTCAAGGTTTGACATGCGTTCAGAGATGCTCTTCTGGGTCTGCATTTTGGTTGTAACTACTGGTTATTTGAGTTACTGTTGCCTTCCTATCAGCTTAAAGCAGTCTGGCCATTCTTCTCTGACCTCTGACATTAATAAGGCATTTTCATTCAGAGACCTGCTGATCACTGGATATTTTCTCTTTTTCGGACCATTCCCCATAAACCTTAGAGATGGTTGTGTGGGAAAGTCCCAGCAGATTCTGAAATACTCAGACCAGCCCATCTGGCACCATCAACCATGCCACGTTCAAAATCACCTTTCTTCCCCATTCTGATGCTTGGTTTGAACTTAAGCAACTCAGTTGCTTTCGGCTGAGTTGCTGCCATGTGATTGGCTAACTAGATACATTAACAATCTGTTGAACAGTTATATTTAAGTGACTCATGGGCATATAGTGAACCCATTGAGTTGGTGTTACCTTGTCCGAGAGAAGTCTGTACTGTTTTAAAAATCATTTCTGGTCATTTGATAAACAAAGAAATCTAATTAGACTGAACAAATGAACCCCCAGTTAACAAAACTGCTTAAAAAGTATTTTATTACAATGGTGTTGATCTTAGCTATGGTTAAAAGCCTTTTGGAGGGACATGTATTCCTGCAGGAAAAAGCATAGTTCTTTGTTTTATTTAGTGCCACTATGAGGATGGTATTTGTAGATTTTCAGTTGCATAACTTATTTTGTCCCGACATCCATCCCCTGATTTAAGGCTGGTTGCCATCCACACATCCCCACAACAGATGGAGCTATGTTCACCTCTGGTGGAGTCAACTTTAGTGTCAGAGGCAGGGCTGAGTCAGCCTGCAGGAATTAGGAAGTGTGTTTGTGCCTGATTCAACACTAAACACGACACCGAACAGGGGCAGAAATGTCAGCATCTGATTCACAGTCAGGTAGGTTTGAGAAATCTTCTTGCATGTGGGTTTCGGGGGTGAAATACAAGAGAAATGTCAGTAGGCGCGGCTCCCCTAGCGTGGTGCTTTCGGTCTTTTTGCGGTTTAGATTAGAAGAAACGGCAGCTGCAAAGGGCGCTGCCACTTCAGCTGAGTCGTTTCACAACATATTTGAGCAAACAAGGTGATGACGCATCCCAGCAGCGCAAAGTGTAAACAGCGCCTAAGATAAATAACAGATAGCTTATACATGCGAGGAAAGGAGGATAAAAGAATTCAAGTAAATTTAAGAGCATAAAAGAATCTGAAAACTTGGTCCCTCTGTTGTCAGTAAACTGCACAGTTTTATACAGTATGAACAAAGTACAGTGTACCATGAAAACGGTGTTGTTGTTTTTCCTCGCTCCTGCTGAGCAGAGCTGAGGCTGGTGGTGCTGGGCCGGACTGGGGCAGGAAAGAGAACTGCAGTCGGCACCATCCTGGGTCTGCAAGACTGCCAGCAGGGCATAGATGCTGCTGATGTCCAGGAGTGCAGCACACGCAGAGGGGAGGCTGCGGGCAGACAGGTAGGACTGCAATAACTGAAGAATATTATGGTACAATGCCTTTCAAAGTTCGCCTGGTTATTTCTAGGTCTGAATGTCTCTTTGGTACTTATGAAAAGTTAAAGCCAGATGACTCCAAAAGACAATGCCTTAAATTTATAGTATAAATGTTACCAAAAAAAAAAAAATACAGATTGCAAAATCTTAAATAGTTGCAACCAACACGGCCAATGTAGTGATAGTTATTAAGGTTCCAGTTCTGGTGGTGGGTTTTGGCGACACCTGTGGTTACTGGTGGTTAACGGAAACACGCTTGCCTGACAGAAAATGGGTTACTCCCATAGACTGTATATGTCTTTCTTCTTGATAATTTGCTGCAGCTTAATCACGCAAATGATAGATGTGCTCTGAGTTTTGTCCAGCGTCATTTCCTCTAAATGCCTTCTACATATCGACACCACTGAATCCACTCATTTGGAATCCAATCTAATGTACACAGATGCAACTAATGAGTGCAAATACATTTAAAGCCAGTGTGAAGTCTTAATTTGAGTTTTTCACGCCACAGAAAAATGTGTTCGTAACCAACCAGACATATTTAAACGATTAACAAAACCCGCAAAACTAAACATGATTGGGTTTCAAAATTGTGAAAAAAAAAAGAAGCAAATTCTCTGCACTGAAACACTCAGGATCAGATCTGCTGAGGGCTCTGGTTTACAGCTCTCACACCATCCAAAATAAACTGCGCCAACAGACCTGGGTTTGTTTTAACTGAGCCAAACGAGTTAGTTGTAAAACATAGCCTTGTTTTATGCACGCTCTATGGTGTGAAATCTCAATGCACATTGATTATATTCATCACTTTGCAGCTGTTGCTCTGGTGTGGTCAACTATATAAAAAAACTACCTGCCAGTGTGGTTAATAGGTTCGGTTATTCTAACATTAGCCTTCATGCCAAAGCAAAAACAAACACCCACATCTGCTGGGTGGTCGTAGCTGTTAAATTTAATTTTACACCCTCCAAGGAAGGCTAGGTGCATGATACCAAAGTTACTGTGGACTACTTGCCTAGTAAAATTCTAACGTAAGCAAACAAAGGAAGTTACATTTATTAGTGGGCAAGTACTGCTGACAGTGGACATGGGCAGGAGGATGAAGAGGAGGGAGAGCGTTGATTCCACCCATAGACTGTATATAAAAGATGGACATAGCTACTATAGTTGTGACCCATTAATTTCTGGATTCTGCATTTTGAAGCCTTTACATTAGCATTTGGCTTCCACCATGTTGTTTTTTTGGTGCCAAAAGTGACCATATTTGGGCAAGATGGTGAAGTGCTAAATCATCAGCTAATGCTAACAAGCTTGGTTAGCAAGCTGCATCTTTAAACTATATGAACAGATACCTGCTAATTAGTTGTAACAGACCAATAAAATACTAGAATTTCCCAAACTGGAGCACAAACGTCCTGAGCAGGTTGTACCACATACAAAGCCATATTATTTCATGTTATCAAGATATATTATCAAAGTGTAGGGTGTAGTAACTCACGATGCATCAGGAGAACCACTGATGCTAATGTGCTGTAGTTTCTGTAAGACTGTAATGATGGGGCTTACTATAGATCTAGTGCACCATTAAAGCAACATTTCTGGTTTGTCCAAAAGTCCTGAAAACAAATACAAAGGAAAAAAAAGTGTAAATGTAACTCTGTAATGCAGTCCAACATAGTTCAGTCTTTTCATGTTTCCAGGGCTTATTTTCAGCATGCAAAATGTGTTTAGTAAATCTCTGAATTTACTTTACGCTGACTTTCTCATAGAAGAAATATCCATGAAATTTGGGAAGATTTTACAGCTATAATATCATAAAGGATTGCAATGTGCATATTATGCCACATAAATTGGACTTAATTCAAGTGGTGAGTTCAGTTTAAGATTATTTAAGTTAAAAAAAAAACTTTTTAAAACACATTCTGTGTTTTAAACATGTGCACTGTATTTTTTTTTTTTTTTCTACATGCTTCTGTCACCTCTCTGCAGGTGGTGATAGTCTCTAGTCCAGCCTGGTTCGGCTCAGGTTGCAAGCCAGAAGAAAGAGGAAAGCACATCTCCTCCTTCATCGCCTCATCCAGCCCTGGGCCACACGCCTTTCTGCTCTGTGTCCCAGTGAGTCAGCCGACTGATGAAGAGGCCAAGGCACTGGATGTCCTGAAGAAGCTATTTGGCCCCTCTGCTGTTAGCAGAAACACCATCATACTCTTCACCCACACAGACACGCTGGAGGAGGACGAGCAGCTGGAGGAATACCTCATCACATGGCGGAAGGACCTCCAGGAGCTGGTGGAGAGATGTGGAGACCGCTACCACACCCTGGAAACCCGCAGCGGAGAACAAGAGGGAAGGAAGGCTGTGGAGGAGCTGCTGGAGAAGGTTGAGCAGGCAGTTATGGAGAGCGGGACTCAACACTTCAGCTGCCCTTTGTACCAGGAGGCTGAGGAAAGGCTGAGAGAGAGGCAGATCGAGATAGTGAGGCAGAGGAAAAGAGAGGAGCTGAATGACCAGGTGTCTCCCACAGACTCCCAACCAGAGGAAAACGTGACAGAGGAAGAAATGGAAGAGGTCCGGGAGGAAGCAGAGAGGAGCATAGGTGATCTTAATGTTGATATAGGAAGCATTTTCCCCTCTACTGGTGTCTCACCTTCCTCCTCTGCTCCCTTTTTTCTCCGGGGCTTGTGGGAAAAGCTGACAGGGTGGATTAGGTGGCTGTCCACTCTGGTGAGAAGGGAGTCCCTGCTGGGGGCCCTGGTCGGCCTGTTCGTGGGAGGGCCGTTTGGAGGTATGATTGGGGCCACTGTGGGGTCTGTGGCTACTGAAGTGGGAAGAAGAAAAAACGAGAAAACTAAATGAGAGCTAATCTCATATGTAATGCATAAGGTTGCACCTTGAAGTCACTCAACTGTGTTTGGCAAACCACTTTATTACTGAGCTATGGGCTTACCAGCCAACACCTGTCAAAATAGTATTTATCCCTGATTACTAAGCTCTATTACATTTTTTTTCTAAATTGCAGAATGGGTACAACTCTCTAAGAAGCCATTAAAATGGGTAACAAATCATGCTTTATAGATCCGTTTTAACCACTTAATAAGGACAATTTAGGGTTTGCCAGATTTGAAAAATCCTTTGGCTGGTTTATATTGTCCTCGATTGTCACTGTCTGTCTTTTTTGTAAGGTTAGTAGTATTGATTTTGATGTTGATATATTAACTCAGTTTGACTCAGATCTTTGACTCTTTCTACTGTACTTTTTCCAGTACATTAATCTAATCATTCAGCATATAAAAATTAATTCAAACCTGTGACTGCTTTTTTTTTCTTTTTTTTTTTTGCCAACTGGCAGCAGCAGAAACTTAAGCAAGAGCCAATC
>VUQI01061089.1:0-14251 GCA_015106735.1 Paratilapia polleni
CCCAAAAAAAAAAAAACACCTATGCAGCAGTTTAACCACGCCTTTATTGGATCATCGCTTTCCCATCACCCACTGTACAATGCTACCATGTTAACACCAGAAAATAAACTCGCTGGTACAGACAACATACCGTTTACTTGAACCGTTTACTTCATTAAAACGGCTGCTAATCAGAAGGTCAGTGGTTCGATTCCTGGCTCTTCCAATCTGCATGTCAAAGTATCCTTGGGCAAGATACTGAACCCCAATTTGTTCCCGATGCATCCATTGGAGTGTGAGTGTGCATGTGAATGTTAGGTTAAATACACTTGGGCATAGAAAAAAGTGCTTGCATGAATGTGTGTGTGATTGGGTGAATGAGGCTCATAGTAGAAAGTGCTTTGAGTGCTCAGTTAGAGTAGAAAAGCACTCTATAAGTACAAGTCAATTTAAACACTTTCCTAAGGATTTTATAGTCTCAGTCACTAGATTCAAGTCCTATTTGATGCAGCATGATGTCCATTTAGTACATCAACATCACATGTTGATGTACTACATGTACGATAAAGCACACTATGCTTTAGGGAAAGTTTATCCCATCACTGACAAGTCTTACTAAGGACTTACCAAATCTTTTTCTAACATACTAAATAGTATGGGAGTATGGGCAAAGCAATCAGTGTGTCTGGAAAACCATCTACATGTCAATCGAGACCTTTAGACATCAACAGCCTCCTGACCACAACTGACTGATCAATATTACTGATGACACTTTGAAGGCAAAGGTCAGGTTAATTGATTTCATATGAAGTGGTCTTATCTTCCTCTAGACTGCCTGTCTGCTGACCAAGTTGGAAAAATTCATTGGCTTGTGTCTAATATTGACTTCAGCCTTGTGTAGTGTAAATACATGCATATACTTTAGATAAAGAGAGCTGCTGGTCACCTCAGGGCCAACAGGGTATCAAAACATAATATTGAATATATTTTTCCATCTTTTGTTGGAAACTGATATATTTGGACTCAGTGATGCAGCAATTTGGGCCCCACTTTGGGCCTAGAGACAACCACAGGTCGCTAAGGAAACATTTATATTCCCCTGACCGGTTGGTGAGTGGTTGCTGGCAGTCGCTCGGTGAAACTGGTCGTAAAGAGGTATACCTCTTGCGAATGCTTTAGTCGCTAGCAGATTGCTGCAGTCGCCAGTAGTTGCGCCTTTTGAAATGTGTTGGTTGCAGCGGTAAGGCACAACTTTTACTTTGAAGGTGAATGTTTTCTATTTCCAGTTTGCTTCACACTTTTTCCATGTTTCACTAATACTCGGCAAGTAGTTGGTGAGTGTTTCTAGACAACTGGGGGGTCTTCCACGCAAACTACGGGCAACTGCAGCAATCTGCTAGCCACCAAAGTTATCACAAGTAGGTTTGTTGTGATAGCCAGCAACCACTCACCAACCTAACAACCTGTGGTTGCCAGAGGGTCGCCAACCAGTCTCTAGGCCTGTGTGACTGAGGGCTTAGATACGTTTTTGGGCAATCAACAATATTTAATTTATATTAAAAAATAAATAAATAAAAATAAAAAAAACCAACCCAACACATTTGCTTTTTATACTATACTATCTACAATGGAACCACCACCCAGTGAAACTAGTGTTTACACTCTCACACACTCATACTGGAGAAACTGATATATTACAGAGTGAAGAATGGGGGAGTCACAATACCATTTGTCATCTTTCTCTAGGGACAGAAGACAGATGACACCAAATTGCTGGCTGTAATGCTTGGGTGCATTCCTGAGCAAGCCCAGGGGACGCATCCATTAACCCAGCTGAGAGCCAGAAACTCGTTTCCATGATGTCCACTGGTGTCAAAGTGGTTTGCATCACTTCTCCACTCTCTCTCTCGTAACTTCTCCATCACCAAAACAAGGGAAGATACCCCAAGGAACCCCTGAGGAACAGGCTAAGCTCAAACTGCAGTATAGCTGAGTGCACCCATTACCCCTGTATCATCCATCACAGCCTGGTAATTGATGCAAATGGAGTGGGCCTGGCATGCTTGTGATAACCATCATGGCCTCCTTAAAAAAAGAGGGGGAAAGGATCCAACAAACCCACTATTCCATCTGTTCTCCTTTTCTTTTTCGAGGGTTTGTTCATTTTCACTTCTCTTGGATGTCATGCATTCGGCAGAAAAAGGAGCTTAGACACTCATCTGTAACTCCACATTTTCAAATGACCGCAGATCATGGCTTCTACAGACATGGCTTCAGTGAACCTCACCCTGGGTTATTCCTTTAAACTCAAGCAAGGTTAGTGTTTACCCACAGTGAATCCCAGTGAATGGCAAATGTCATGACTGATAAACCAGCTTCAAAGTGAGAGGTAGGGAGCTTTCCTCTCCGCTGAGCTGCGTGCTGTCAAATGACACAAAGTTCTAGACAACCTGCCTGTCACTTGTCAGTCAGTTGAGTGAAACTTACTGAGCTGCTTTCTAAACCAGTGATTCCCAGCTAGGAGTACCCCAGGGAGTGCTAATACAGGAACAGGAGCTAATGGACAGATTATCTCCACTGCTCTACACTACTACAAAAAGAACCCCAGAATAAAAAGAGTTTAAGTCAGTCGAGTTAACTAAAATTTATGTAAATTAAGAAGAAATATGCATCCTGAGGAATTTGTAAATGATTAAAATGAATGCGTATTGATTCAAAAAGTGAAAAAAAAATAAAAAAATAGTTGACATAGCTAGCCAAAAGTCTGTTTAACTTAAAATTAGAAACCATTGGTTTAAATCCTTCTGCCTCCACTCCATGGAGCCTTCATGCAGTAATATTTTAAGAAAGAAAAATTCACCACCATCCTGAAAGAACAGTCACCGTCTGGCTAACAAGTGCTAAATTTAGTCAGAGAGAAAAGTGAACTTGGCACTTGGTGTTACGTTGGACAAAAGGTGAATGGAATATTGGACGAGAAGAAGTGGGTCACCCAAGGTGGTCTCCTCCAGGCTCATAAACCACACTTTCTTCTGCAGGCCTCTCTAAAGTGCAGCAGCAGTCAAACCTGATAACAGCTGGAGGAAAGGCCGTAAAGAAGCGTTTAAAACTGCAGATACTGGCATCAGGAGGACTCTTTCCAGGGGTGTCACTGAAGAGAAGTGGCTGGAGTCGTCCTCCAAGCCAGCAGCTGCCAGAGCTAACATGGCAAACGGTCATGTTTTACGACATGTTGTTCCTTAATGTATTATTTAGGGTTTCTTTTGACCAGGCAGCTCTCATTTAAGTGTGTTTTGTTTAGGCAAGGAATTCCTTGTGACAGCACTTTGCACTTTCTTTCATGCCCACACAGAGATAAATTGCCACTGAGAAAAATACTGCTGCTGCTCAAAACCTGAACTCTTGACAGCATAAATATGAGGGTGCATTTTTATACATGGTGTAATTGTATGTTAGCTATAAATCATGATAGTGGGGAACACTATACTATCCATCTTTCAAAAGCCTCCGCATAAAAGTAGCCTAATCACAGCAAGCAGTAAACCATAAATCTAATTGTAGTCACTATGTTTTTATGGTGACATTCTTTCCTGCTCTTATTATTTATACCCCTGCTGCATGAATTCTTACTTTCTACTTCTAACTTAACTCCTTCTGGTCTTCCATCACAAATGTTTGACAATCCACCTGTTTTTACCAACTTCAGCTGAGAGTAAACACACTTTTCAACACCATTGCCACTCATTTGCCCCTAGTGCTTTTTTCTGTATTTTGCAAAAGCACTGCGTATCTGAATTGCTCTTTTGTCTGAACGGCAGACTGGGCAGGGTCAAAGGTCAGTCAACTGCCTGCTTCCACAGTGGCTCTAGTGTCTGCCTGGATATGTGCCAGCTACATGCTGTCATGTTTGGACAATGGTCCAGCTTTCCACTGACTGACTCATGACAGCTTCATCATGTTAACCAGTGATGTAATACTTTGATCTTTGGGCATGAAGGCCGTCTCTATTAGACTTTGAATAACTTCTAATAAATTGATCTCATTGTGCAACCACGAAATGCAGCAGTGCACATTTTGCCACGGTTTGCTTCTCCTTCTTCATCTTCATCGAATTACCAATTTCAGCCGTTTACTTTGGCATTATGGAAATATGAGTTGGTTGATTATTTTGTGGGTTTAATGTTTTATTATTTTAACTGTTTTTCTTCTATAGTTTTTTTTTTTTGAGTTGCCTCAAATTTAATCAAACTAATCAACGATAGAAAGGGCATGTTTGCATGACTGTGCAATTAGCAGTGAAGCACTGGACTAGAGGAGAAGTAGAATTCCTGGAGCCACTGACATTCTGATAAACAGATGGAGATATCTTTCAAGTTGGCAGATTATCAGCCTTGCCATTATTATTTTATCCAATTCTATGGTGGGCAGGACAGCTCATAACACTGCAAGATGGGTCAAGCGAATTGCATAGCCAAAACACTTTGCAAAACCTGAAAAACTGAAGTTCAAAAGCCCAAAAAAAAAAAAAGAATGCAAGAGATGCAACACAAACCACAAGGTAAATGAGAGACAACAGATGTTGAAAATGAAATGGGAAGACTTATTGCCTATGCATGTGAAAGGGAAAGGTTCTGTGTCCATTTGAGAAATAAAACAATTTCATTTTAAATTTGTGCTCCTTTAGCTCTGATATGGTCACCTTTCTCTTACCTCTTTTCCACTGACACGGTGCCTTTTGAGAAGTAGCCCTCAACTGATTTGAGAACCAAATGTCACAGGCTTAGAGACCAGTCGACGACTCCCTGGCAGCCCAAACTCTTTGCAACCTCAAGCAACCACTCGCCAACCTGTCAGCAAATACACATTTTTTTCCCCTCCAAACTGGTGGTTGCCAAGGGGTTGCCAACCAGTTTCTAGGCCCGTGTGACTGAGATTTTAGATGCAGAAGTTGGGATAAACAACATGGGTGACATTTATACGCAATCTGTTAATTTCTGGCGATAGCCCCTGTCACACTGATGTCAGTGGTTCTAACTTTGCAGAGGTATTCCAGTGGTTTGTTTTTTTTTGGAAGTCTTTTTCCATTGGAAACGCATGGAACCGCTTCAGGATTTAGACCCTAGCACCATAATGAGTAGAAGAGAAGTAGAAGTCTGTAGGCACCACTCTGCCCCCCCCAAAAAGCAAACGAGGCTGTTACGCACCACAATCAATACCCTGAAATCTGTTGAAGGCAGGTAGCAGATAAACACCAAATTCTATGTTCTCTTTGTATGATAACAAGCCTGCCCGGTTTCCAAGTAACACTGGAAATCCCTGAATAATGCACAGTGCATCAATGAAATACTGTTAACTATGACAAGATATAATTTAGTTATGTAAATAAATAAAGGAATTTTAATAAAGTTTTGTGTGGAGTTGGTGTTATTTTTGCATTTTGACATCAAGATTTAGTTTTTACTGCAAACATATAACAGTATCACATATTAGCTATTGGTCTCAGCTCTAAAAACAAAAAAACAAAACAAAAAAAAAAACCCACATCTGCTGACCCCTAATGTGCTTTTATGTGACTATATTTCAAGTGTATGTCAACAGAAACCAGGAAAGACTGCTGCCACCTCTCTTACCTGGGAGGATGTAGGGTCCAATCTAGCAGGTGGCAACTTGCTTAACTCATTAAGTTTTTTGCTGCCTGAAGATCTGCTTCTTTTAACATCCTTTTTAAAATGTTTTGGTGCCAAACAACATCAGTCCCTCATATGGGACCACAGTACAACAAGCAGACACTTTCATTTTTTAGAAATATGAGATGCAAAGTACAAAAGTGTATGAAGGTCATGCATTTTTTTTTTTTTAAAGACTGTCTCACTTCTCATGGGTCTTTTTTGGCCAAAATGAGTCCAGGTGTGTGAACTGTGAATGTGAGAATAGAGACTGACAGTGAAAACTAATGACAAAAAAAGACAAGAAAAAGCCTTTGCTCTTTTTCCAGGTGCTTCCATTTAAAAGCAAGTTTTATATATTCCTCTTGCTGTTATATTGGCAACATGGGGGCTTTTCTCCTTCAGCTGTACGACATTACAATTTTTCAAAATTCCTTATCCTGTGATTCATATAAAAAACACCAATCTTTTGAATCTTTCCCTTTTTTCTGACCACTGACTGAACCCAAAGCTAAGTCCTTCACTTGAGCTGTTCCAGGTGCCTTAATGTCCCTTCTTAAGATCCATTCAAAACAGCGTAAATCAAGGCTTTTACACCCCTCAAAAGTTCTGCACAGACCCATGTATGGTGGAGAATATCTGAGCCATATGAATAAAACCATAAGTCCAATTCTAAACAGTGCAGTCCCAGGGGGTGACCACACAGACATACATGGTCACGACTGTCACAGTGTCTGGATAAAAACATCTGGGAGTCGTCTGTTCCGTTAACGGAGGCCCCCTGTGAACAGGTGCATGTCTGCATCCATGACCTCATGCTATTTTTCCTTGACCCTTGACCTCTAGTTAAGGCTGGGGAACTCTTTGAACCCAGTGGCACAGTTGGACACAGACAGTGCTGTCTGAACAGCCAAGGTCATGTTACCTTGGACTGCTGGCAGCAGCGATCAGGTTAGAGCTTCAAACAAACTGAAAACATGCTAATGACAGGCTGTGCCCAAGGAGCTGTAATGATTGGTGCATACATAAACCAAACACTGTTTTAATTATGCACTTGCATCATGCTGTGACAGCAAAAGCAACAACTGACCAAACCTTTGAAGCCAAAGTGACCAAGCAAATAAAGTTCCATCCTCTCTCAAAAGACTTAATCACAAACCAGAGGAAGTGGGTTGCCTAAAAATAGCCCACCAATTTTGCTCTCAAACCCTTTGGTCTGGGCTCACCGTGACAGATCCAACAAAGCTAAAGCCACAGTTTACGCCGAGCTCCGCTGCTGAGCCTAAATGACATTAAAACCTTTTCCTTCTCTGTCTTGGTTAATGTAATGCTTGGAATGACGCCCCAGCTGGGTGTTGCACTATACCACAATGAAACTATCTTCTGGGCTCTCCCGGGATGACAGAGCAATAACAAACACTTCCTGTTTATCTTTACAGTAAGTTAGAACAGTCTGTTCTGAGCCACTGTTCATTCCAACACAAATAACAGCGGTTATCACCTCTTAATGTTGTAGAAAACAAGAACCAACAGCAAATTTAAGAATGAAAAATCACAGACAGCAGATCACCTGTCAACACATCCAGGGACAGATGAGAATAAAACATAGAAGACATGCACCAAATTTGAAAGATTTTTCCCCACAAGCGTGCAACAGATCTGTGTGAAAAACCATATAGCGTCACTCAAACACACATGCTCCATCCAACCACATAGTGACTTTGCCTGTCCAGCTGCCTTTTATATGGTGGGAAGGGTTTGACATGTTCTAACACTGATTTACTTTATCCCCTAAATCAAGCAGCCGTTCCTTTGCTACATCCTGTTCCCCAGCTGAGAGGGGGCTCCCTAAAAGTTATCCTGCAATGTATGGTCACATGGATTACACTAGTCCATTGGGTCAACACATCCTTTAGTGGTTTAGATACGACACAAAAGGTCCTTAAAATGCATAGCTTGCAGGGCTGGGCCAGGACTGTCCGGGTGCTTCAGCTGATAAGCAACACTCAGCCCTGTCCGCAGGAAGCTATCAAACATATACAAACCAGCTGAGTGGCGATTACACCCAGGCTAAACTGATAAGAGTCCAACCTTAATTTGTCACTCCATTCTTTCCCATCGACATCACAGTATACAAAGAGATATTGTGGCTGCAGAATAAACCTCCCACCCTACACATCTGCTACTGTGCTACTCAGCCTAAAATGTTGAAATTCAATCTGGTACAAGCTGAATCACATAAACTGCTGAATTAGTTATTTGTTTCTACAGTAATGAATGACAAAGTCTACTATTAAGCCTGATTGAGCAACATACTGTATATTAGTGCTGCCCCAGATGCTTCAAAGCTTCAAACGGTATTCAACATCCAAATCAGTATTCAACCACAAAAATCCCAAATAGCCCATTAAAGAGGAAACCACAATCCAACCTCATTTATTATGCATCAATATTAATTATTATTAGTTGTACTGAGACAAAGACATTTGATCTCAGTGCGTCACAGCTATCATTTGGTGGGGGGAAAAAAAAAAATATTACAGGATCAATAACTGGTGGTTAGGATTAACAAAGCATAGCAGCATAGTAACTAAATTAAGGACATGTCTTAATAATGTGCGGCCACAAGATATGGAATGTGTGCAAGCTTTGTAGGAGTATAATGACATTATTATCATGGCACTGTTTGCCTTACAGGGTGCACTCACCTTTACTGTAACTCCCAAATAAATTCATAATAAGCATTTTCTGTAGATGGTTATATCAAATACTAATTATGGCCAAATCAATGAAGTTTTAATAAAATCTCATTATCCCTGGAGTTGAGTATAAACTGCAGGCTATGTAGGTGTTTGGATTGAGTGAATGAGCTGAGTGAGAATGAGTGTGGAAGCACACACATGTATCTTCTTACTGCTATGTGCACAAGAGAGACAATGTAAATATATATGCTATCACACCATGTGGTGTAGAGGGATGTTGAGGGAGCAGAGGTGAAGGGGAGTGTTACTGAGGGGCTCCATTGTGCGCCGATTACCCGCATGAGGGGTAAATGATAGTGTTGATTAAAGCCAGCTGAGCCCGGGGCAGCTCCTGTAGCAGAAGACACGCACAGCCCCACGTGCCCGTGAAATCCATCTGGCCTCTCACTAACACACACACTTACCATCCAGTACTGCATGCTTGCAGCTAAAAGCATATACAAACACACCCAAACACCCACCATGCTTGTGAAATCAAGCTAACAAACAAGTCTCTCCCTACAATGCTCACCAGCTATAATCTGACCAGTACACATACACGGTGATTACGAGTTTCCATTGGTTGAATTCATTCCTTTTGCTTGAAAAAGTGAGGCCACATTCAGTCTGAAAAATATGCAGTCCTTTCATACATCTGAATTAGAGGCAGTTCTTCTGTTCTAAGGAGTGCAGTAACAGAGGGGTGCAGCTAACATGTTCAACTGTCCAATTACATATATGTGAGCATACATAGCTAGGGGATCATTTTATAACAATGCCATGTTTTCACTGTCAACAGATAAAATAGATGCTACCTTTACAGTTCAGAGTTTTTAAATTTTATCTAGACTGTACTGTTTCATTGGTACCTTCACCAACAGATCCTCACCAAGGGCCGTTTTTGGTGTGAATCCCAGTTAAAGGGGATTGGGATTGGTTCTGACTAAATGCTTGCTGGATCATCTCACAAACCCTTTAATCCATGTTGGAATTACGAGGCTGCAACCAGCCATTTTCGCGTGAAAGTTGGCTGGGCTCGAGCTCTTGTGTTTCATTCTTCACACTAACACTTTCTGAGTGAGCATCCTCAATGCCTTTCAGAGAAGACGTGTGCAATGTGCAAGTTTTCTGCATTTGAACAAGAATTGTTCTTTCCATGATGATAGGATACTTTTCGTCCCACCTTCAGTACTGCTCATTTAGAACACCTACGATCACTTTTACCTTACCTTACTAGCTCTTATATATCACAGCATTAGGGATAACCTAAATGCCCAAAGGTTCTGCGGTGCATTTGGAAAGATTTTAAATTCTTTTAAGTTTTCCACAGTTTATAATGTGTTCCAAAAATGTTTAAAACTTAAAAGCGTCTGATAACTTTCCAAGAACATCGTAGAAATGCTTCTCATCAAATTAACATCATGTTTGGTCCTCATAACTATAATACAAGCACAAATGCAAATCGCAATAGTTGTCAGTCAGGACCAAAGGTTGAATTTCTTCCATGCAAACAATGGACAACTGTGGCAATCTGTTGGCAACCAAAGCAATCGCACGGAGGTTTTCAGTGGAGCACAACATACCTCTTTGTGACCAATTTCACCTACCAACTGCCCACAATATCCAGCAACTACTCACCAACTGGCTGGGGAATACATATTTTTCCCAGCAACTTGTGGTTACCATGGGGGTCACTGGCCAGTCTCTAAGCCTACATGACTGGGGCCTTAGTAATTGATTTTACAGCAGCTTCCAGAAACCTCCAGCAAACACTCACCAACTGGTTGGGGAATACACATTTTTCCCTAGCAACTGGTAGCTGCCAGGGTGTCACCGACAGGCCTTTAGGCCTGTGCGACTGGCGCCGTCGCAAAAGGAAATCCTGCAGTCTGAGCTCCCTCTGCACTTCTGACCTTGCAGCGGACACAGATACGCTCCAAGGGCTTGATGGAGGATTCTCCGATATTTCTGCTATGAAATAGAAATACCACCAAGCTGCAAGCATTATGTAAATTATTTACCGTTAGGGATTTTTTCATCATTGTTAAATAAAATACCTTCAGTGACAAAAAATATAAATACTGAATACTCTCTGGTCAGGAGTACTCAATAATTCTGAACTCGGTGGGTCTCAGAAATATCCTAACTTCAGTCATATGTAGCATCCAGCATCGCTGAAAATCTACAGTCATCACTACATCACTGTATTTATTTAAATCCAGAGCAGATGTTTCCTTACTCATGCCATCACAATGCATAGCCTTGCAGATATATGGTTTCAAGTTTTAAGTGAAGTTCTCACACAATATACAGGTGTCTGATTTGCAGGCCTCCACAGGATAAAAACCTGCTGCAGAAAACCCTTGACCCCCGTAGTACAAATCTGGGTTAATCTGCTCCGGCGGCATACAATCAACACACATTGTTCCGATTACATGCTATTAAAGTTAAATGGTCAGGTTGGGCCTCGAATTGTGGTCCCATTGCAAGCTGCAGCAAAAATGTGGGTCAGCACTTTTTCCCCTACAGCTTTTCCTCTCCCTGCATCTGAGTTTCCTTCATAGAACAATGAGTCTGACTTTTTTTTTCCTTCCACGACAGCAGGACATGTAGTGAGAACTGGTATTATTATAGTGGTCACTATGGAGCACTCAGACCTCAACTTGCCTGCCCAGTGAGATGCAGGGCGTGATATAAGAGAACTCTGTGACCTTTTAAACACTGTCCAAAGCAGCCATTTCAATAATTATGAGCATTGATTGTTGAGAATGGGATGAAAGGAAGGAGGGAGTAGATCGATGAGAGAACGGGGCAAGGGACTTCACCTGTCAACAGCCTCCTGTTTGAATGGCACTGTTCTGTAGGAGAGCTGAAATAGCTTACTAAGCGTTGGCCTAGTGTGCTAGTATTACGGGAAACAACAGTGAAAAAAGGAACTCAAGCCAGAGAGGTGTTTGCAATGTCGAATACCACAGCTAAAAATACACTACAGTAAATGTAACTGATGTCCTATCACATTTGAAGGTTTGCTTCTAATGAAGATAAAAAGGAAAAGAAGGTAAGTCTGGGAAATGTACTGCACAGCACTGACTAGCAGCCAAATGCATTCAGACAGATTTATGTTCAGCGGCTGTTTTAATACTTTGTCAGTGATGTTCTAAGAGAGTTTGTGTGTGCAAATTAATCACAGCAGGGCTTCTTCCCTCCATTCTGTTTCGTGGGCCAGACCAGCAGACCTCCAATCAGCAGATACCTTTCCTCTTCCTCCAGATCTTGGAAGGAATGTCAGGAAAATAAGGTCATGTCAGGTAGGTTGTGTGTGTGTGTCAAAAGTTTGGGTCACTTCATGTTTTTAAAATGGAAAAGGACATTTGGTCTTATCTCCAACATTTTCAGCAAGTATAACTCCTGTGTTTCAGTGGCATGTTGCATTTTCTAATGCAAGTTGCAAGTGATCAGTAGGAAAATTATATTGGCATAACTAAAAACTGTTGTGCTGATTAAGAAGCAATACACTTTGGAAGCCTCACATCTGGAGCATCAGGTAGGAAGCAAGATGGCTACAAAAGAATTTTCTCCTGAAACAGCGTTCTTACATTAAGGCTATTCCATGTGGGAAATTGCCAAAAAACTGAAATTTACATGCATCAATTTATACTCTCTTCACAAAAACAGCACAGTCTGGCTCCTGTGGATACCATTTAAGAAAGATGCCACCTCAGGAACTATGAGGCTTTCCTTTCTCAAACTAGAGACCCTGATATCCTCTTGCTCAGTTATGAACCAGAGCCTTGCACTTTCTGGTTACAGCCACTTTGTGCGTAGGTGAGCAGGACGTAATAATTTTCCACAAAGAATAGCCTTAATTTCTCAAAACAAGAGCAAAAGGAGGTGTTTTGGCCATTTCAAAACTCTAATCTAAATTACTATTAAGTATCCATCTATCTATTTCACAAAGTCTAATGTTTCAGACATTCAACTAACCATTACTGCGTCTTTAATCAGCAGAAACATTTTCAGTGTTCAGTTAGTCTTTTACCATAATGAACTTGCATTAGGAAATAACAAGCTGCTAGAACACAGAAGTGATGGTTGCTGAAAATGGGTTCCTGTACACTTGTGCAGATATTCCATTGAAAATCATAAATGATTTATGATTAACGATCCCATTATTCATTAAGTGTCAGTGAATTTTTTGGCTAGTTTGAATAAAAATCAAATGAGCTTTTCATTCAAACACAGGGACTTTTCTAAGTGACCCCAAACGTTTGAGCTCTTTTGAGGGTTCAAATCCAAGCTGGGGCCTTTCTGTGCAGAGTTTGCATGTTTTCTCCGTGCTTGAGTGGGTTCTTTCCGGGTACTCCAGCTTCCTCCCACAATCCAAAAATGTGCGTATGTTAGGTTAACTGGTGATTCTAAATTGGCCATAGGTGTGAATGTGGGAATGAATGGCTGTCTGTCTCCGTGTCAGCCCTGCAACAGACTGGTGACCTGTCCAGGATGTACCCTGCCTCTCACCCTAGGACAGCTGGGATGAACAGTGGAACAGTGTACCTGAGGATCTTGTGGAGTAACGCAAAAGTAATGCAACAAGCAGCGTAACAAATTACTCTAGTGAGTAAGTAACGTAATGCATTACTTTTTTTAAAAAGTAAAAAGTAATGTGTAGTGCTGTACTTTTTAAACACTGTACTTGAGTATATGCATGTATGTATCTAACAGATGTTCAGTCGTAGAACCGGACACTGAGACCCTGCCATCTTTGAGCAAATTCCTTGAAATGTAACATTTTTTAGTCTCTCCAGAGCATTACTGCTCCATATTTTTTCCTCTCATTGTCTCCTCAGCACAAAGGTGCGAGTTGTTCAGATGTATTTATTGTAATTTTTTTGTTGTTTTGTATTTATTGAAGTGAAAGAAAATAATTAAATAAAGATTTTGTTTATCTCTGGCTTAAAATGGTGAAAATTGAAAAATAATCCATTTGGTTGAAAGCCTCCTGCTCCTTGCTGAGAACGTCTGGAGCACCATCCAAGGGGCTAGCGATAAAGACTTCACAAGATTTCCTGTTTCGCGACACTACATTCCCCAAATGTAGCCCAGTTTATATACTGCAGCCTGTCGCCAAGGCAACCTGGCAGCAAATCAGTGCACAGCACAAGAGAGGCAGTGATCCAAGGAAAGGAAAAGGAAGCGAGAGAGAAAAAGAGGCAAAAAAAAAATAACGACAACAGTATCCACATAAAATAGAATATGTTTAATATCCTGATGCTTTCATCTTTGAGCATGGCACTGGGACACAACACTTTTCTGATGACTCACAATCACAGCAATACAAGTCTGAGGTTTTTTGTTTGTTTTTGTTTTGTTAAACCAGGAGGTTCAAAATCTCATTTAATTCTCACTAACTGAATTTGAATCATTATTCCAGAAATATTTCAGCAAACACACCCCTCCTTTTGGCTCTTTGTTTCCCACAGCCACTAAACATTAACAGTACAAACATCACATCCATATTACTTGAAGCCGATCTCTGTGCTGCTGAAATAGCCCCGATCACTCTGGCAGTTAATTGTGCATTTAGGGGATTTTGTTTCTCAGCACAGCAGGGTGGGTGCATGGGTTGATATAGCAGCATTTATGTCTGCACCAGTTGTCCAGGTTGTCTGCTTAATACCGTTAATCCACCCCCTGCTACTAGCATCAGTCCTAGAAGACAGAGTCAAGGGCATGGTTACAGTGTAGTAGCATCACTGACCCCCCTCTTCCCCTTTTTCAACTCTATCTCTCCCTCTGATGATCACAATATAGGTCTCCTCTCTATATGGCACAGCTAATCCCCGTGGCTCCTGGACCATGTGACAG
>VUQI01061090.1:12295-28465 GCA_015106735.1 Paratilapia polleni
CTCTTCGTTCAGTGTTTTTTCAGTAGATTTATTATTATTATTATTTTTTTTTTTTGTCTGTTTTTTTTTTTTTCTTTTTATTTTTTTTTTTTTTTTTTATTTATTTTTTTTTTTTTTTTTTTTTTTTTTTACATTTTTCAGTAAGGGAGTAGGTGCAGACTTCACTTTAGGGCATTTAGCCAGTACAGAACTGTTGTGATGCAACAGAACTGATATCAGTCAGCAAAGCTGAAATTGGCTGATGCCGATATTTGGCCGGTATATATCGGTGCATTCTTACTCAATTTAGAATTAAATAATATAGGACAAAGTTATTATCTGAAGTTAAATATTTTTTATATGTCTTAAAACATCCATTAATTCTTTCACTTTGTTCTTGGGGCAACCCTTATACTAAAGGGTGGTTTTCCAATACTGTAGTAAAGGTTTCTTTGCTGTATTAAGGCTACAAGGAATAAACTATTGTTGAACCTCCTCCGACTTGGTCTGTAGATGGTAAACAGAACTTTCCCTTTCAAGACATTCAGATGGAGTCACTATCACGACCTGCGCTGTTTGACTTCCATGGAGTCTACATGACCAAATACTTCACTGACAACTGGGACAACATACAGAACTTCAGAGCGAGACCAGATGATATTGTCTTAGCTTCTTACCCTAAAGCAGGTAGGGCTTTGTGTGGGAGAGCTTTCTTTTTATGCTACATTGCACACTAGCATCTTTGAGGTAGTATTTGTTTGTTTTTGTGTTTCAGCTATCATTACCCAACTGATTTTTTTTTTTTTTTTTTTGATGTCCAAGGAAACACATGGGTGTCTTACATCCTGGATCTTCTGTACTTCGGCCAGACTTCACCTGAACGTCAAGACTCAGTCCCACTCTATGAAAGAGTGCCATTCCTGGAGATGCAAATACCTGGGTATACCTCAGGCAAGTTGGTTTAAAGGCTGACAGTGTTACAGGTATATACACTCACCAGCCACTTTATTAAGTACACCTATTCAACTGCTCGTTAATGCAAGTATCTAATCAGCCAATCACATGGCAACAACTCAGTGCATTTAGGCATGTAGACATGGTCAAGATGACCTGCTGAAGTATAAACTAAGCATCAAAATGGGGAAGAAAGGTAATTTAAGTGACTCTGAATTTGGCATGGTTGTTAGTGCCAGACGGACTGGTCTGAGTATTTCAAAAGCTGCTGATCTACTGGTATTTTCTCACACAACCATCTCTAGGGTTTACAGAGAATAGTCCAAAAAACAGAAAATATCCAGTGAGCAGCAGTTCTCTGGGTGAAAATGCCTTGTTAATGCCAGAGGTCAGAGGGAAATGGCCTCAAATAACCACTTGTTACAAATAAGGTATGCAGAAGAGCATCTCTGAACACACAACATGTCAAACCCTGAACCAGGTGGGCTACAGCAGCAGACCACACTGGGTGCCACTCCTGTCAGCTAAGAAAAGAGAAACTGAGGCTACGATTTGCACGGGCTCACCAAAATTGGACAACAGAAGATTGCAAAAATGTTGCCTGGTCTGATGAGTCTCGATTTCTGCTGTGACATTCAGCTGGTAGGGTCAGAACTGGTATAAACAACATAAGAGCATGGATCCATCCTCCCTCCACAGCCACCAGATCTCAATCCAATAGAGCTCCTTTTGAAAGTGATGGAATGAGAGATTCACATCATGGATGTGCAGTTGACAAATCTGCAGCAACTGTCTGATGCTATCATGTCATTATGGACCAAAATCTCTGAGGAATGTTTCCAGCCCCTTGTTGAATCTATGCCAGGAAGAATTAAGGCAGTTCTGAAGGCAGAAAGGGGGCCAACCTGGTACTAGCAAGGTGTACCTAACACAGAGGCTGGTGATTGTATAATGATATAGGTCAGTGTCATTGTGGCATTCTGCTAACATGACACTCTCTAACCAGGAGTGGATGGGCTGAATGAGATAACCACCTTTCCACGCATTATCAAGACACATCTACCAGTCCAGTTCCTTCCCAGATCCTTCTGGGAACAGAACTCTAAGGTACATGGCTCGCAAGTTAGTGGTACGAGTCACTGAGACAGGGTTACCATTTTTTTTTTAAATTTCTGTCTGGTTCCAGATAATCTATGTGGCTCGCAATGCCAAGGACACTGTTGTATCCTTTTTCCACTTTGACCGCATGAACAAGGTCCAGCCGGAGCCCGGTAGCTGGGAGAGTTTCCTCCAGAGATTCATGGAGGGAAAAAGTGAGTGACAAACAATAAGCATGTATGACTGAATATGTTAGATGTGAAAGGTTATTTATTTTATTTTTTTATCACCTGTGATCTGTCCTCCGTCATCTCTCAGTGGTGTTTGGCTCCTGGTACAAACATGTGAGAGGCTGGTGGGAGAAGAAACAGACCTATTCTAATATCCTGTATTTGTTCTATGAGGACCTGATTGAGGTGAGCATTGAAGTTAATGTCTGTGGGATTATGGACAGAGGTACATGACAAAGGTTGTGTTGTTTGCAGGATACTGAACGAGAACTTTGTCGTATCAGCTCGTTCCTGGGACTGTCTCCCACCACAGAGCTGAAGAAGCAAGTTACAGAAAAAGTTCTGTTTGACAACATGAAGAAGAACAAGATGGTGAATGGCTCGACCGATGAAGTCTTTGATTTCAGCATCTCCCCCTTCATGCGCAAAGGTTAGGTGTATTCGCCTCTAAGTTTGTTTACTGAAAAGGTGAGGGAACTAGGAGATGTTAATTTTTATTGCTGTTCTCTGTGTTTACAGGAAGGGTTGGTGACTGGAAGAATCACTTCACTGTTCAGCAGGATGAACAGTTTAATGAGGACTATGAGAAGAAGATGAAAAACACTGATCTTCAATTTCGTACAGTTCTGTAGTTGATTATACAGTAGTCACCCTCATCCTTGCAATTATATCAAGTAAAAAATAAAAAATAAAGAAAATCATAATAGTAAAGGAAGGTTTGAGTTTTATCATTTTTATTTAAATCCAAACATAAAATGCAGCAAGAAATACAAGAACAAAAGCTCAATGAGCAAAGTAAACAGATGACGCTAACACTGTACTTCTGCAAAGAGGCTACAGACTAAAAGGGGCACATTGATTGTATTTTCTATGGCACGTACTGCTTTGTGGGACAACACTACTGGTGCTGGAGGAACCACGGCTGACATGAAGTAAAATGGGTAATGGCGAGTACTGATACAATGAAATTATACAGGTTCACTGGAATGTAGACAGCAACAAAAGGCCATTGTACTGTAAATACTAAACAAGTCAAGCATCTCACATCACTGGGAGGTACTGCAAGTCACCCTGAGGTAACCGGAAAACAAGTAAGGGACTGGCTCTAATCAGGAACAGAGGCATGAGTAACTAAGTTTCTTCCCAAATAATGTTAAAAAAATGTCACTTTATCCTTACACATTCAAAAAATATCCAAAGACTGAAGTACAACAATTAATTTGTAGGAGTTTCTTTTAGAATAAAGTATATCTCATGTTGGAGCAAAACCTTTCAAGTTTAAGACTGAAGGGGGAACCACTGTGCTATTTTTGGGTTCAGAAACAGTTCAAGTGAATCAATGGACTAAATATGGTTCCACCAAAGTGTTTTGTTTTTTCCCCACCAAAATTTTGTCATCCTTAATGAAAGAACAGATAAAGCTGAAATCAAAATCCAGCAGATCTTGACCATTAACTGTACACTTTGCAAAACCTGCATCGTTATTAAATTCTGAGCACAGCCCAGAAAGTCCTTGACACAACATCTGCAGTCAAGTATCAACTGTCACAGCTCTGCACGTCCTAAACAGGCCACAATCTGACGTCGAAATAGCAAAACTGTCTGCACAGCTCAGACGCATAAGCAATATCACTTAGATTGTCTTTCACAGTAACAACTATAACTGTTTCAAATACACCTTTATTCATGAAACATCAAAAATAACTATTTACATTGTTGCTTATACATCATAGATTTGAAAGATATTTTCCTCTTTAGTAGTAAAATACTTCAGTCTAGTGCTCAGGTTTAGGATTAAGTGCTTATTGAGTCAGGTCTAGTATAAGAGTTCTGAGGTTCATGCTAAGCCAGTCTTGTGTGCTGCAGCCCTGCAAAGCTGTGTAGCATGTAATTAGATATCAAACAGACTGAAATGATTCAATGCAACTTCTTATTCAGAGACTTAAGTTAAGCATGATTATTGATTGCAAAGCTTTTTCCTGCAGCAAAATTCAAGTCTGTCAATTTCATCTACAACTAAAAGCCTCAGGAGCAGGAGCACATGTTAGCATGTGTCTGCACGTCAGCCATGTCTGCGGCTGTTGTTTATCGCCTACCTCTTTATGTAACCGGTTTTAACATACAAGGCAAACTGGACAAGTACAACAATGGCAGAAGCAAGTTAAGAGCTTAGATGTATTGATCTGCAGCTGAGTCACTATGCTAAGATGCTAGAGAGAGCTAACCCAAATAATGGGTTTATAGAACCATTAAAAATAGGACAGAAACCAACTCTGATTATGTATGGCACTTCTTTACATGACAAAGATAACTGAATTATGGAAGACAGCAAATAAACTCTAGGAAAGGAATTAAACTGACAACCAATGATATGCAGACTTGTTTTTTTCAGAAACAATATAAATAGGACCCAAAGACACTTGGAGCATTGTTTGTCTCTCACAGTTCAAACTTAGTGGTGCTAAGTATGCTTACAGACAGGGACTTGAATATCTAAACCTGCTTACTTTTTTGGAAAGATTAAATTCATCAGCTTCACAAATCTGAAGCCAGTCACAAGCACGGACCTGCTAAAGAGCCATTTTCAGGAACTGTATGCAAGTGTGGTCCCAGTGTACTTGAAGTTATACCAGTGCTATACAGACAAGAAAGAGAGAGACAGAGATAATGTGTGTGAGAGAAAGAGATGGGAAAATGACTGCGCTGTGTTTGTTTATCTGTGCTGCATCTCCTAGTTTTGCTCCCAAATTATAATGTTTACCATAATCTGTTCCACAAACACAGCTGTTAAACTGTTTAATAAGATAAAAGGCAACTAGGTGACACCTTTAAGTTCATCACCCAGATCCTTGTTTTCATATTATCCCTCTTCTGACAAGAAGTATTATTAGGCAGTTTAATAAGATTATCCCGATATTTGCAGCATCCCTGGTTAGGAACAGTGATTATTAAATGGATGCGTTAGATGTGCAGTCACTGGTCCTCATGTCCACGGTTAAGTTCATAGGTCAATAATCTCACTGCTGACACTGGCAGAATCGTCATGTCGACTGACTTCCAGGTAGCTGCGTGACCCCACCGGCCTCGCAGCTCTTCCTCGCACGCTTTCAGAGTCTGGGGTGATAAATGGTCGCGTGTCGTCCACTCCATCGTCCCCCAAATGCCCCGTTGATGTTCTGGAGGGACGGAGTGACACAGGGCAGGACACTGATGAAGGGACATTTCCAGCCCATCTATGACCCTGGTGGGATGGTGTTGGGGGAGCAGTCACCTGCCTACTGGGTACACTGCTGAGAACACTGCCCCCCAGTGGCATGGAAGACTCTGTTGGAGCCTCGCTGCTCTCAGAGAGCAACTGAGGATCACTGTTCCTGCGGAGCCAGGGCCCCTGACTGACCCCTGAGCCTGGGGAAGGAGACTGTGAGGTCTGGTTCAAAGGATGAAAGAGGCTCCCTCCACCAAGCAGGTGTTCTCTGTGCAGAGCCTCATCAATGCTGCGGGTCAGGTCGATGGGGGAAGGGGGCCGCAGATCAAACTCATAGAACGACAGGGAAGTATCCCTATCCTGATCCAGACTGCCACTCACTGAGCGCTGTGGAGGCTGGCCAAACGCCTGCAGTCTTAAGAGGGAGCCAGTAGAACCATCAGATAAGCCTCGTTCTGCAGAGTGGCCCCTGTGGTTACGTCCCCGGTTGCTGTCTTTGACGCAGCGTGGCTGTGCGGCAGCCTGCTCGTGGTTCTGGTTTCTAATCAGACTCTTGCTGATATCAGCCCCAGGATGCTCCTGGCCTGCCCAGTTGTTAGGCACTTCTCCTGCTCCTCCTCCTCCTCCTCCCCCCACACCATTACTGTCAGACTTCCTACAGGGCTTGCCCTTCAGGCTCTGGACTATCTTGGACCAGCAGGTATGTGTTTGAGTGGAGCCTACAGAATGACCAGGGGATGCCAGGTCTCCTGCTGCTCTGCCATCTTGTCCACCTTCTTCCCTACCACGGCAACTTTGAGGCCTCCAGAACACCCAAGAACCCAGGAGTAGGAGAGAGAACCCCCAGCCCAGCTCCAGGAGCCGGGCCCAGAAGTGCACTAGCCACCATCCCCAGTTGAAGCGTGTCCAGTCACCTAACAGTCCATAGAGCCACAAGGTAGCATGGACATGCAACCCGCAACACAATGCCCCAAGAACTGCGCACACTGCCAGCACTCTTCCCAGAATCACTCCTATTCTCCTGCTCCCTGTCCAAGCCTTTCTCCTTGCCTCTTCGGGAACTCCAGGTTGAGGAACAGCAGGGCAGCGTATCCGTGGGAAGACATAGCAGAGAAAGCCCAGACAGAGACCCAGACCCCAACACAGGGACAGGACTTGCAGGGTGACAGGCACCACAGGAGACAGGGCTGGGGAGAGCAGATCAGCTGCCAGCAGCAGGGTACACTGCAACACAGCCAGCACAGCCACCAGAGGAGGACGTTCCATGGTTGGCGGTAACACACTTACTCCTGCCACCCTCAGTGCCAGCAGTGCCAGGGCAGCATGTGTCCATACCAGCAGGTGTAGAGGCAAGTTGTAGATGGCTGTAACTGCAGGGCGAGGGAGGAATTTTCGTGTGCCATACGGGTCAATGAGAAAGAGAGCTGCCCTGAGTCCTCCAGCCAGAAACAGCAGGGCATTGGCCAGTGCAAGAGCACCTCGATGAGGACAGTTTGTGCCAGGGGACAGGGTGAGGCCAAGAGCAGCTCCAGCAAACAGGAGGAGGAAGAGGCTTGCTGAGCCGTACACATGAAGTTCCCAGGCGAAAGCAAGTGTCCGGCTTAGATCACCCCAGTAAAGAAGTGTGCCATTAGGTGAGGGACTGGCACTGGGAGAGGGGGCTGGATCAAAAGTGGAATGGGGAGCCAGGTGGGGATGTCCAAGGAGACGAGAGCGGTTCCTCTGACCAATACCATTCTGATATGTGAGACGAAACCGTGTTTGGGTGACTGGTACAACACTGGTGGCAAGGATGGAAGAGGCCCCTGGAAAAATAGAGAAACAGAGTTTTGGTTTTCAAATGTTTAAATACATAAACAAATATGCTACAATGTTCTTAAATTACATTGATCTAAAAAAACAAAAACAATAATGATGTAAAACGGTTGAGAGCCACTAGAGGGGTGTAGCTCACCATCACAGTCATGAGCTGGAAGCATCAGATCTTTTAGTTGTGCATAGTATCTTAATCCGCTCTGTCAAGATGCATTGTCCAGTGACATAAAATTAACTTTTTTTTTCAGTGGTCTTCCAATGATAAAAACTGTTTGTTTAGCATCACCAGTCAAATCTGATTTTTAAAAAATGCCCTGGAAGTTGTATTTCTACTAACATCTTTGCTGTTCTGGATATCTCCAATATTTAGGATTCTTTGAGTGCCATGTCTCTCTCTTAAAATATCTCTGATAACCATCCACTCATTTTCTCAACCACTTATCCAATTCAGGGTCACCATAAGGTGAGAGGCAGGGTACACCACGGACAGGTCGCCTCTCTGCCATTACATTAGCATCAGTTTTCTTTTCACTCTCCTCTCTGTGAAAATCAGATTAGTGTGTTACTATCATCAGCTGCAATATTGTTTAAGAAGACACACTCTTGTATGGAAATAAACCTAAACCACATTGACCATTTGTGAAAGCAGAAATCTACAGATTACATATCACATACTAAAAATGCACACAAAGCTGAAAATGTTACCCAAAAACAAGGCACCTCTTCTAAACCAGTTTACAGCTGAAATGTCAATCACAACATGCAAAAATCTCATCTCTAATATTTTATGTGACTAGCCCTCCAAGGAGATCCATTTATATTAAAGCAGTTTATATTATAAATGTATCTAAGAAAGAGCTCCTCTGAATAACCGGGAAGCAATTGTCTGCCTTAATTGGATTAGATTATGTAATTAACAAGGACATCTTTGTTATGCAACACAGTGGAGTGTCACAATACATTTATGAACCAGGGAAACTACTGTTCACATTTGTATTATACAATAAAAATCTACCTCATGGGACAAAACACCTTGGCAATATGGCATCTCTCTCTCTTTCTCATTTTCTCATGCTCACACACACTGTTTGTTCAAGGTACTCCACCTTTTCCTCCTAGAATAACCCAGAAACACACAACAACATTATAATCATAGGTTCATTCATCACTGAGGTCTTTGTGAGGTACTCAAGTGTACAGATAACACACAGTCTAAAAATACATACCGCTGGAGAAGCCAAGGGAGTACCATAAAGGATAACAATACTAGTGTAATAATTTAAGAAAGACACCAAATATATACAATATAATTAACTGTTTCACACACATTTAAACCTGATAGATGGTGGAATGATACGATCAGTGGTAAAATACTCAACCCATCAACTTCTTGGAGGACTATAAGCCCGGCCTCACCACATGGAAGACACCCGTAAAACAGCCACACTAAATAATGACTCCCTCCTTTCCTTCACTCCCTCATTCTATAACACAAATACACACACACACACACCACACATACCACACACATACACACGTTTCACTTTCAGGCTTCACATGGTTGAGCAGTGCATACAGATCACAGGCACACTTCTTTATTTATACAAAAGGTATGTTTTACTTCCTCTTCTCTACTTTTTTTTCTAACAGGTCCAAGATCCAGACACATTCCAGATGTTCTGATCACATTACACAGCTGGATACATTTAAACCTACCCCTGCCCTTGAGGGGTTTTTTTCTCTTTAACAGACACACTGGTAACACTGCTTTATATGTCCACATGTTAAAATGAGGTGAAAAATAAATAGAGACTGTCTTGTGATTGGGTAACACAAGCCACGAAGCCAGTGAGTTCCTGGACCACACCCACCTTTGAGAATATTATATGCTTAAACACCAGATAAAGGATTCTATGACAGGGAGTTTTTTGATCTCCAGTACACACACCTGTAAAGTTTGTTGACTGAATATTGCACAATTGAGAGACTATTGTGCTGACAAAAATCCGCCCACAGTCAGATATATAAACACAAAGTATTTAAAACCATTTTTGTGGTAGTTCCTGATACAGTAGGCACCTCAAGGCACCTTCGTGACACACACACACACAACTTGACTTTAAGGCTTAAAAAGAAATTATTTTGGTATGACCGAACCAAGTTACTTGAACTTGGTAATCATCGCATGACTCATACATGAAAAAAAGCATATTTCCCAAACATAACTGTGGGAAAAGGACTGGCTGTAAAATAGTGAACACAACATTTTTATCATTTCAGATCAGTTTTCTCCAGTAACACTTAAAATCTTATAATCTGTTTATTTTATTTCACGGTTTTGGATAAGCATGGTCTCAGCCAACTCAAAAGGGGAAGGATTCCCACTTCTGTCTGTCCTTCTTTTTCTCCAACTGACAGACAAAGAGTTTGGTGGAGCAATCACTAGAAAAACACACTTATGACCCTTTGACAGAGTTTTCTTGTACGTACCTGTGCTGTAGCCTAACTAGCCACTCTTCTATGAGAAGCTTCACGATGTGTATGTACATAACTGTAGTCATGTTCTTTATGGCATTTAATGTTATTGTTTGTTATATAGATGGGTTTTGTAGGGAGAAATACATTTTATTTGAGTACAGCTTCATTTGTGCTCACCAGGCTTGCTAATGCATATATCTCTGTAGATATACTGTACGTGTGCCAACAGGAGCTATGGTTCATAAGCTGGAACTAGCCAGTGTTCTGCTTTTTATTATGAGTTCAGCAGCTGCTACCACTGTCATGAGTATATATGAAACAGCAAAACAGACCTCAAACTCTTGCGTATTATGTCACGGTTAAGGAGAGGCCAAATGGATTTGGCTGAACCAACCTAAGCTAATGTTGAAAAGAAAAAGAGTCATCTCATGTTTACAGAACAAAACAATGAGTCCAGTTCCTTTAAAGGTGCTCTAAAGGAGAGTCCTGATGTTTAAAAGTCATTACGATGTTATTCTTACGGTATCTAAGAGACTGGGTCATGTGTCCCATGTGTCAAGCTTTTCCTTTTCCATTTACTTTTCCTCATCTCCCCTCCCTTCACCCCTTTTCTCTCAGCATCTGGTTTTCATTGCTATCCCCACTCCCTGCATTTCTATCCCTGTACCTTTTTTTCTATCACACTTTCACCCACCCTGTCTACTCTCTCATCTGTATTCCCAAAAGCCTCTTTTTTAGTCCCTACTTTTTTCTTTTTGTCTCTTATCTCTTTGCCTGGCTGCAATTCTACCCACCCCCTCTTCAACTCTCTCTCTCTCTCTCACCTCCCTTGCTGTGTCAACCCACACATTACAACCCCACTTTCCATGGAAACGTGTCTGCTTTTCCCCTCCTTTGAAGACTTTTTTAAAACATTATTCCAGTAAAAAAGTCCCAGCTGCACAAATAATTCCAGTTTAAATTACCAGAGGATACAGAAAACACAAGGCTCTTGTTTCTTACCCATCTTTGATGACTGCACTGTTGTGCTTGCTGCATGTCTTCCTAGTTGTACAGTTTTGTTCAGCTGAGTTGTTGATTTGGAAGAAGCTGTCACAGTAGTAAGAAGCACACTGGGCATAGATGTGTTTGTCACTTGTAGTTTTGTGGCATTTGAATGTGAACTGTTCTGGCTTTGGGCAGTAACAGGCTGTCCTGCAGGCTGGAGCTGTTTAGCAGTAGAGCCAGATGTGTTAGATGAGGGTTGGGGTAATGTCGCAGCAGCAGAGTCCTGCTTTGGAGTCACTCTGTCAATGGAAGGAGTGTTTGGTGCCAGTTCACCTAGAAATTTTAGGAAAAGACACATTTGTGACATGATGCAACATTTGACCTCAACCCCTTACTGTCATGAGGCATTAGGGCTGTGCAATTAATTTAAATTGAAATTGAATTACAATTAAAGCTTCCAATGATTATTAAACACAAGATAATCAAGATCAAATGATTGCAGTTGAGTTATTGCAGTAAATAATCATGATCTTAACACTGACTAACATATTCATGATTATGATTCTCAAGGAACTCTATGAGACAAGCTAAAACCTTTTAATTTCTCACCTTTTAATTGTACAGTCTGAAGTGTCTGCTGTGTTACCACAGGGGACAGTGGAGTCCTCAGGGTCTCAGTCTGTAGTGTTGTAGAGGTGGTGCTGGTTGTACTGGTGGTTGTCAACACAAACAGGTGAGGCTTCACAGTCTGACTGTCCAGTGGTGGAGGTTTTACATGAGAAACTTTAGAGATCACGGTCTGTGCCTGTGGTCGATACTGTGCCATTTCATCATCAACTGTTGACAGAGGATCAGGTGATTCCTCCTCCACAAACATTACTGTTGGAGCAATACCTGATCCCAACCCTTCTGAATCAACACCCTGTTTCTCTTTGATTCCTCCCACCTCTGGATTCGTTGCAGTCACTGACTTATCGCCTGCAGGCTCAGCCACTTGAGCAGAGGATAACGTAGGTGGAGGTAGAGTTGAGCCTTTTGTAGTAGCATCTCCCTTTCTGAAAGCCCTGCTGAACACTAAACTAGCTGTGTCAGTTCTGGGCCTAGAGGCAGTTGGTTGCGTTACAATTAGCCCACTGCTAAGGTTCTGCGTGGAAAGCGCAGATGTAAAAGAAGGGTTGAACTGCGTCGTTGATGGATGGATTCTTTGCCTTTGCTCCACTGCATTTGTAGTTGTTAACCTGTCCCGTACTGTAACTCTGATGGGCACATCACTGCGCCCCCGGGGAGGCAAAGACGGCCAAAAACGAGGAGTCTGCTTGGTTGTTGGAGGTGAAGAATTGCTAGGCAGGTCCAGGGGGCTGAAGGAGGAGGAGGAGCCAATGACAGTCTGAGCATCGACAAAATGGAGGACGGAGATGAGGAAGGTCAGGAGCAGGAGGGACATGGGAGCCATGGTCTCCCTCTGAGTGCTGAGCAGTGACTGGTTCCTCTGGAAGTCTGTCTGTCACACCATCCTTTCACTGTGTTTCTGTTGAGAAAAACAGGAATTGCGCTAATTTCGTAAACACAATACATAATCACAGATATATGAAGCACTGTGAATATGTAGACACATCACACAGGTGCAGAAAAGGTGTTCTACTTCTTCGTAGAGATTCCAGTATTCTTGTTAATTTACCAGCAGTGGCCCGAAGCTTGCTAAAACAGGAATTATGGAGCAAGAATTTGTGGTTATATCTGATTTAAAGATTATGTGTTGTAGCTCTTGGTGTGCTGATTCAGAAGGTAGGTCACTGAAACTCCCCCTGAGTTTTAGGAGCATGACACCAGCAGACACACAAGGTGCGGTAAGGTGTATGGTTTCAGAGGACATGGCCTCCATGCCGACATACACGAACACGCATAAAGGCGTAAGTTAAGATTGTAAGTTATATAACAAGTCACACCATCAAAATGATCAAGCCAAAAAAGCAAAACGAGTCACAGATGGTTTTATTTAGTGGCAGATGGACGATTTAACTTTTGTCCTCACTATCTGCTCCATAAAATGTTCTTTGGAAGAGTATCATTTTCTGTCCTCTCTAAAATCTTAGGTCTAAGCATCAGGACTCTACTTTCTTTACTCCTTTTTATGTTTAAGTCGCAAATGCCAGGAGCTGACAGCTGTAACACTGAGTGTGGTGAAGCTCGGGGAGCCCAGTGACACGTAGAAACCCCCAGGCCCTTGAGGATTACACAATCCTACGAGTCATCTAGCCAAACAGCTGGCAGTTACATCCCCTAAACAAGCTGTTCTTATCGAAAAACACTCCTTTTCTTTCTCTCTGACTTACATAAACCTCCCTTGTTCACACCAGTTTCTACCTATGACTCATAGTAGGAGATAACCTCAGGGATTAAAGTCAGGATCATACTTAAACTATAGCTGAAACGTTAGGAGGGAAAGCACAGAAAATAGAAATCAGTGCCTATCCTGCTGCTGATGATTCATCTTGGGTCCATTCACAGCCATGATGTTTAGGTCTCAGTGGAATCACTGCAGCTCTATACCATGGCTGACATGCATTTTGTGTTCATGAACACATGCAATGTGTGAGTAATCTGTGTGAGTATATGGAAAATGTATTTAAGTATGCAAGTGTCTGCACCAAGGGTCAGAGAACATACTGTTGATATGTGGGAAAAGTATACTGGTCCTTTGCAAAATACAATCTTCCACATGAGAGCTTCTAAAGGGAAAAAACTGTCAATGAGTAGGGCAATATAAATGCCAGTAGAGCTCAATCTCCACCCACTCACAGTAGCCTCAGTGTTTATTTTCTTTCCAGTCTCAGCCACCTCTTCTGCTCTCTCTAGTTGGCTTTCGGCCAACCCCCACTTTCCCCCTTTTACTTTCGTTTCTTTTTGTCCCCTGTTTAACTGGAGTTATTTTAACACAGCCCTCCAGCTTGCTCCCAAGTGAGGGTTTTTGAGAGAGTCCTAACAATAGAGAGATGAGTTGAAAAAAAAAAACTGAGGTAGATGTAAGAATGTGGAGATAGGAAAGTGTTTAACAGAGAAGCTGGGCAGAAGAGGAGAGACAGCGATGGAGGCATGCTGTGATGAAGCTGACAGTGGAGGGTACGATGAACCAGAGGGGTGACAAAGGGATCTGTGACAAAATTAAGACTGAGAAAAACATTAAGAGCTGTAAAATTTAGAGTAAGGAGATTGGGTGAGGGTAGCTTCTCAGGATATGAATATCTGAGAAAAAAGAGAGAGTCGCACATAAACTATGTTTCAGGATTAACAGGCTTGTTATGGAGAGCTGATATGGCCATCTATCCAGGAAGCCATGCGGAGAAGCTGATCCTGCTTCACCTCTCTTCTGAGGTTAACTGGCAGGTGTGCAATCTCTGGCACAAGAGCATGAACAACCTGACTATTAGGACATAGCTTTTAGTAAACATACCATTATCTTGATCTGTGTCAGTCTGCGTGTATGGGGGGCGCAGAACAGAATAATGAGTCTCAAATGGCATGTGGCTTTAGTAGCGAGGGAGTAACATTCTGCTGCTGTATTTGAAATGCTGTCAGCATTAATCTCATCTCCACACGTCGTCCAAAAGAACACAGTAACACACACAGCAGCAGCTCTCCAAAATGTTCTCCTTCACTGGATTTGGACAGTGTGACTACGAATTTCCACTGAACTAATACAAGTGGAGTAAATTTAGGCAGAATGGCAACTCCTAAAAGGCTACGGACAGACCACTCCAATGTCATTTCCAACCACGTACTCTAGAAAGACTACATCAGTGTAATCATTGATTCTGGGCTAGCATGAAATTCTGCATCCTGTCAGCCCTCCATGGCACATGTTCACATACTTTATCCCACAATCCACATACACACACAAATAAGACAGCGCATCCCTCTGTGACTGTCCATGAGGAGAAGGCAGATGTGTGCATGGTCCAAGTATTTTTATCACGTTCAGCCCCCGGGGACAACAGACAGAACACATCACTCTGTATTTCATTTGCACTGTGTTGAGCATGTTGTGTAGATGTCGTCACGCACTCCTGCACAATATGTGCTTTGTCGAGAGCAGGAAATGCCTGTGGATTATATATCCAATAGTACAGCAGCATGCAACAATCTGAAGATTACTATAAACTCCTTGCCCACAGTATAGACCTGCTGGTTATACAATCATATGACTCAGTACTACAACAGCTGTTACTAATCAGTTACTAATCGTTGCAGTAGTGATGTCATGTCTAGAGTAATGTATTAATATGACAGGCTAATGCTTGAAGTTTGTATAGGGAACCAGGCAAAGGGTTGATGAAAGGGTGATTTGGGCATTAAAGTCTTTGGAGAATCCCCCTTTTTCCTGCAAATGTTCTCTCTCCCTCACTGCCAGATTCCAGACAGTCTGGCAAAGCAACATTTCCAATGATTTGAGTGAATATCTCAATGGGCAGACATAAGTCTGTGGACAGAAGGATTTTTGTCTTTTAGGCAATCTAATGTGCACTTGTCAGGGCTGGGTATCAAACTTCAATAATTTTTGGTGAAAAATGTCCATCAGGGCAGAGGACAGAAAACTGTCAAATACATAAAGTAAGCACTTAATGTCACAGTCTTATTTACAGTTGTGTTGAATTTCTCTTTAATTTTATAGTTCCTAATTAAATGAAATCCAATTTTTGATCAATTTGGCAAGCGTCTTGCACAGTGGCTTCCACTTAGACAACAATTTAAAATGTGTCTTCTTTTGAAAAAATTTGCATTAAAAAAAAATCTCAGTAACAGATATTAACCCTCAAGTGACCAAGCTTTTTATCTACTAAAATGTCTGGGGTCATTCAGAACCCATTATACAGTGGTGTGAAAAAGTGTTTGCCCCCTTCCTGATTTCTTATTTTTTTGCATATTTGTCACACTTAAATGTTTCAGATCATCAAACAAATTTAAAAAATTGACAAAGATAACACAAATGAAGGTTTTTATTATTAAGGGAAACAAAAAATCCAAACCTACATGGCCCTCTGTGAAAAAGTAATTGCCCCCCTTGTTAAATCATGAATTAACTGGGATTAACCACATTTTTTAGAAAGCTGAGTTCAATTTTACGAGCCACACTCAGGTCTGATTACTGCCAGACCTGTTGAATCTAGAAATCACTTAAACAGAACCTGTCTGACAAAGTGAAGTAGGCTAAAAGATCTCAAAAAGCAACACATGATGCCACAATCTAAACAAACAGCTGAGAAACAAAGTCATTGACATCGATCAGTCTGGAAAGGGTTGCAAAGCCATTTCTAAGGCTTTGGGACTCCAGCAAACCCCAGTGAGAGCCATTATCCACAAATGGAGAAAACTTGGAACAGTGGTGAACCTTCCCAGGAGTGGCCGGCCGACCAAAATTACTCCAAG
>VUQI01061094.1:4286-14546 GCA_015106735.1 Paratilapia polleni
CAGATCAGCTCCTCATACTCGAAACAGATCTCCCACTTGCCTCAAATAGAAAACCTCTTCAGTGATTTCAAATGTGGGAGATGACTTACATTTACTTTCCTTTTTAAGATTTTATTCAAAGTGGAGGTGGTTTGCTAATAAGTTGCGCTGAAGTTGTGCTAAATTTCATCATTTGATAAGAAAATAAGAAAAAATAAAGTATACTTCTATATCACGAATTTGTTGTTTGGCTTTTGGTAAAAATATCCCTTGAAGCATTTAGCTGACCTAACTGAGTGTAACAGTGAAATAGTATTATTGGACACAAATGATTGTTATGAAAATCTCAAGATAGGAATGCATTAGACTCAGATTGAGTGTTTCTTTTTTAACATAAATGTCAGCCATGAGCTGTTATTACATGTAATTCACATGACTTGTGACTTGTTTTGCAGTATGTATACTGGACAAATGCACACATTCAGTTTTTAAAAGGCTCAACTTGTTTTACCAAAAGCCACTGCATTGAATTGTTTCTGACAGTCGGCTTTATATCGCCGCACCGGACTGGTTGTTGGAAGAGGGAAAAACTAGCAACAACACTCGGGAACATGGATACGATCAAATAACAGAAAGGCTGTGAACGAAGGCACACGGTGGAAGCTGGTTCCCACAACTGCTTTCAGAGTTTGAAACCACTGAAGCGTAAAGAGGTCTCCTGGTCTCAGTCAGCATTGAGGGAAAGCTCCAACCTAAATGTAAAGGAAGCAGCAGATCACATGACAGGAGACTGGTCCTTCACACTAAAGGTTTCCCCAGGTGTTTGGAGGTGGGAACTGGTCGACATCACCAGATTCATCATGAGATGTGTCCCCCAGGTTGAAAGTTATTTTGTACCGCAAACGTACTTTCTCCTGTATCACAAGAAAAACAGATTAAATCAGTGATATTTTATGTTTACATTTACAGTTTAATTCCTATCAGTCTTCTTCATTGCCTTTACACTTTGAAAATCTCACCCTAAACATTTATCTGACTTAAAGACATAGTTTATTTTCATTAAATGGGGTTGTACAAGGTGCATATTTATAGTCCGTGTACTACCTACACAGTTAGCATGTCCCTTTTGAGTGGAGACACAGAAGGTAAGCAATGTATTGCTGCAAAGAAGTTCAGGAGCAATATGTATTTTAGCCACCTAAACAGCAGCTTAAGTGTCCGTTACATGACTGAGTAGCTGTACTGTAGCTGACACAAATCCACTTTAAAGAAATCAAACAATCCCTTTAACTCTTTTCCCCATAAAGACATTTGACGACCTCTCCTGTACCCTTAATGATGAATTTTGACACCTCAAAGAGTTAAAGTTTAGCAGAGAAACGGTATAGATGGACTGAACGACAATGACTGAATGATTTGTGGCAACCCTACTGTAACCCTACTCAGTCACCAAATGCAGATCAGAGGAAATTAATTATTTTAACTTAGTTGAATTTCTAAGCCATCTCTAAAATGTTTCATACTCTTCTGGTTTTAAGGTAAATATATAAAATGAATAAATGGGATATTCTGACCTGAGGCAATCTCAAGCAGAGTATAAGGTAAGAATAATGTGGTCGAAGACGTAGAGTACCTTGTGAGGGTTAGCCAACAGTAATATCTGTGTGATGGCAGCTGGAGGCAGGATGGGATTGAAGGCTGGCAGCTCAGTACTGGAGGGAGGCTGTAGCTTGACTTTCATCACCTAGATGTACAGCCATTAACACATTAAAATCTACATGTCAATAAACTAAAAATATGTTTTCCTGCTGGCTAAAAGTCAAAGGATTCACATTATACATTAATAATAAAGACTGGCTTAATCTGAGCAAGAATATCAGAAAACATGCACCTACTTTGGGCACAGCTGCCTGGAAGCGGATGTTGGTAACGGGTATGGGGGCCGAGGACAGCATGGAGATGATCACCACCAGCACATCAGGTCGTGATGGAGGGCAGTCGCGGGCAAAGGTGAACAAAACTCTGAGACTGTGTTTGTCGAATACAGTCACAGGTAACAAAGTGCCTGAAATAGATGAGCAGAAATATAAGATTCAAAGAAATAATAAGAAAGATGACTTCAATTTATCTTACCTAAATATCAACTCATAAAAATGACAAAAAGCTAATTGCTGCTAAGCTTTCTGTTCTGGTGCTTGTGCTTACTAGGTTTGATAGTTTCCAGAGGCACAGTAACGTCAGCTAGAGAGATGCTGTCGTAGGGGTCGGCAGCGGGTAATGAGCCTTTTTCAGTAACTGTGAGACTAAGATTGGAGAGGAGCAGAGCATCAGGCTGCTCTGAATGGACGACCGGGCTGGAAATTGCCCCGGGAGCAGGAGCAGGACTAAAGGAGGAGGTGAAGGTTGCAGTAGGAGAAGGCTTAGAGCTGGACTTAGTCTGGAGATCTCGTAAAGGGACTCTAGACTGAGGCTGCAGCTTATCCCTACATGAAGAAGGACAAACAACACAGGTTACATTGTAGCTCTGTGCATGTTAAGGTCTGCCAACAGAATGTTACACTACACTGGTGAAAACAAAGACACTTACCATTTGACCTGCTGGCTCTCTGGAGGAAGAGACTGCTGCAGCAGTGTCTTTCCCAACAAGTCCAGCTCTTCCATGGCTTTAGGAGGAGCAGTGGGTCCCCCTACTGGTGGAGCCTGTGGTTTCTGGACCACAGCTGGTAGCAACACTGAAACTGGTGCAGATGGAGCAGATGATTCTGTGATATCTGATGACTGAGAGAACAAACAGAATGTTATTGTAGTGTAAAAGGAGATGAAGATGGTGTAAAACTGAAAATTAAACTGGTGGCAGCACTGAATCCACTATGTGTAGAAGCTTTATTTGCTATGTCTTTCTTTAAAACCAGAACTGGGTAGCAGCAAAGTTGAAGTTTTTAAAAATTTGACATAATATATGCAGTATTATCTTACTTCACACCTGAAAAGTATTCTGAGAGTCATCATTTTCTGTTACATTCAGTCCTGAGAGAACAGAAACAACAAAAGTTAGATTAGATTTTATTTGATACCAGTTTTTCGAATCACTGAAACCTTTTCAAAGGAATACAAAGACCATAGACTGTATATAGAAGATGAACATAGCCACTGCGTCCCCAGTTGGTTTGTAAAGTCCTGATTTGAAGCCTTTAACAGACCCTTTTGGCCAATACCATCCTAGGCTTTTTCCTGAATAGAGGAATTTTTGGCACCCTGTAAAGAGGCTTTATCCAGAGCCAAAGTTCATTTTAAAATTTAGATTAGATTAAGTAACTTTAAATTTAGCTTGTTTTAACTAGTAACTTTCATTTATTCAATCATGACAGACATTTTGGTTTATCAAATGATCAGAAATAACTGAAAAATACAGATTTCTGTCAAATAAGGTAACACAATCTTTTCCTTTACTATATGTGGACTAATATGTGCACAGTCACCCCCAAAGGTCCATTCAGAGCTATTAAAAAAAAAAAAAAAAACACCCACCTTCAATTTTTGAAACCAGGTGTCACAAGCAGACTGACTATTGACTTGTTAATCACAAGGTATGCCCACACTATGTACTATTACATGTACCATTACATGTACCATAATTTACTAAATAAACATCTTTTTGTATTAATTAAGACTTAAAACCAGTGATTTAGACCATAAACTCATGAAACTCAGGAAAGTGTTTATGGAGGACATAGAGCACATTCTATACAATGTGACTTATTTTTCCAACCAGAGGAGTCGCCCCCTGTTGACCATTAGAAAGTATGCAGGTTTAAGGCACTTTGGCATTGGTTTCACTTTTCAAACCCAGAAGCTGCATCCATCTTTTACATACAGTACAGTCTTATACTAAAGATTCAGGCAATGAGCCTATATTTGCTGTGGTCTGAGCAAAAACAAATCATGTTTCTCTTCTGCTAATCAGAAGACCATTTTACGATCTATAATTTTGGTTATGGTGATTGTTTACATCCATTCTTCCCCCCCCTCCACATTGTCCATTTATTACAGCACACTGCATTTTATCACAGGAGACTTTTCTCACTCGTCTTTGTAATCTTATATGAAAAAGGCAGAATTGTCCTCCTTATTTATACAGCTCTACTTCAAAATGGCCCAATTACCTCTTACCATGTCAAGTGACATGTCTTTCTAACAGTAGCTGTACCTATTATTCATGTTAAACTTGGAAAAACTGGATTAAAATACTTTGCTGTCTAAATATGGAATGAGCTGCAACAAAAATGTGAAGCTACATTTTAAAACTTTATATTTATTTATCAGCAGTCACGCTTTCATGTCTTTCTGTACATGGGTCTCTCTTGAAAAAGGGGTCTGGATTTCAATGAGACTCAGTGATTAAATTAAGAATTTAATAATAAGAACATGGTCTGCCTCTGCAGGATACTGCGATTGAATCAGTGGAAAATAAGGAAGAATTGTGCTGAGCACACTGGGATGTGCTTCCTGGCTTGTTAAAAATTTCTTCCTTTGCATTTATAAACCACATGATTTTTTCCTGCTTACCGAGTGACATGAGCTCATCATCCAAGAGGCTCACGCCCATGTTCTGAGTCAGCGTCTGCAGGCTGGAGGACTCTGGGTTGGACGGTGCTGTGCTGGCTGAAATGTTAAGTCCAGTCAGGTCTACAAGTGCTGAACTACTGCTGCCTGATTTAGAGAGAAAATACTCTGTAATATGCAAGTCTTTAGAAATTGTGGGAGAGTTGAGATAAACACTGATGGATGGTAAATTACAATTAGCTGCAATCTTCAGCAGTGACTTTGAAAATAGACACGAACACCTACCTGGTTGTGAGGATGAGTTTATGCCATCCTTCGTCACATCCTCTCCCTTTACCAGCTGTCTGTACAGATTAATGACCTGTGTCAAGCTGTCATTGGCCTGCAATATATCCGCTGTAAGTAGAAAACTAATTAGTAACACCAAATTTTACCTTTTGACACGAGGCCTGATTTCACGAACTTTATATGGGGATAAAAGACAAAAGTTCTGACATACAAACAAACTTACCTAAAGCTTCATCACTATCCTCTGTATCACTCGCTAATCGGAATAGTGTAGGCCTCATCTTCTCACAGCGATGGTAAAGGTCCTGCAATAAGAAACATCTTGAAACACTAAAACCACACATCTGCTGAGCAAGACCAGTGGGAATAGGAGACCTGCAGCAGCTCATTTTAATGTGCTGCGTCCTACAAACCTTAATGAGCTCCTGGTTGCTTTGGGAGCAGCTCTCCTTGCTGTAGCCCTCCAGCAGCTGGCTCAGCAGGCTGACGCTCTCCTTCACCTCCTGGATGGCGTTCACTCGCTTTGATACTTTCTCCACTCGTTTTTGATCCTATGAAAATGAGTCATAGGATCACACAGTGCCCACGATGAATTGAAACTTTTGCAGACCTTCATTTATTCATTCGATTATGCCACCAAGGACAGATGTAATGGTAATAAATACCATATTACAGCTTAAGACTAATATTGAGTGCCACAAAATATGAAAGTAGAGTGAGTTTACATCTTGAAACCCTATGATATTTCACCAATAATCCTGCGTGCCATCTGATATGTGTTGACAAACAGTACTTTTTTTTAAAGCCCCTGTTTTGCTGGATATACTCAATTTCAAATCATGATCATTAATCTTGATCACTGGGAAATATTTCGTTTTTTCTGTTGCTCTACACTTAGACAATTGTTGACTTCAATAATTTATTAAAGAGCCTTAAGCCTGATTGTTCGATCATTTGATTAAAGCCATAGATATTAAATGGATACATCATCTCAATCAAAGCTGGAGAAGGCAGAGTCAAACAAAGGGATGCACGTAAGTGGACATGATGTAAACCACACGTGGCAAACAAAGCCGATGACTCACCTCTTGGACCATTTCCTTAATGAGCTTGTTTGCTGCTCTTAAATCTTCAGGGTGAGTGCTGTTCAACAAGCGAGACAGCATCTACAAAACAGGATGAGAGAGGGAGAGGAAAGGAAAGAGGAAGAGAACTTTTTAAACTGTTGCTCCCTCAAGAATTTTCCCAGGAGTTCACCTTTACATAATTTGATGGGAAACATAAACTTGTGATGATTGTGAATAAAAATTTCTCACCCTAGGACAGCAAAGATAACATATATACAGAAAATGAATGACAGATTTGTTCTAAACCCTGATATCAGACAGAAACGCCAACTTGTAAATGCAGGAATACAGGAAATACAAATCCATGCTTTTACAAGTTTATCTGATGTGATTGGTGCTTCTTGATCACTGGTATTATGTACCTTGGATTTCTCCTCATCCTCAAAGATGGCATTTCTGGCTCTGGGTGGAGGGGGTGGGAGGGGCTTGTCATCAGGAAGCACAGGATCCTGCTTGACAATGCCTGGAAAAAACAAGAACACTTATTAACCTTAGAAAAATATGGCGTCTATTGAGAGCACCGCCTATGTTTTAAATATTTGTTCCACTTATAGATTACAAATACAGAATCCAGGTCACTTTGACCTCTGTACTGACCATGATGCCAGTGACACTGCTAACGCTGTACTTGACCATTCTTTACTAAGAGTGCCATCTGTACGCTTTAAAAGTACACAAGAAACAAATGTGCTGCTAATACACACTGATTTGACTTCAGGAACTTATGACAGCTGTTGGAGTGGAAACTCCATTTTTGAGATCACACTAGGTTCAGATGACCATGACTAAGGACATTGCTCTCATGCTTGTGCTAGAAAGGAGAACCGACACTACCTGCTACTTGTCAAAAAGAACAAAATATGGGGAACCAAAGAACACATCAACAGTAAAGAAAATGGGAACTAAAAACATCCATAAACCTTGTATGGTGAACATATGTGTAACCATGGAAAACAACAGAAAGTTAAAGTGGACCTATTATGCATCTTTTTATTCTTGGACACCAATGGAGTAGCTTAACATGATTCACAGTTCAAAGTAATTGTTGTTTATCTTATGCTGGACCTTGGTGCAGCCCCATAATTCCTCTACCTTTAAGGCCAGCGTCTGTTTAAACTAGTAGTTTTTAAACGTTTTCTGGCATTTCCCACTTCAGAAGCCAAAAGAGTTCACACCCCAAACACTACAATTTTTCAATCATTAACAAACAAAAAAGAAAAGAAAAAAAGAATCCGAGTCCAATTTTAGTTAAATAAAGGTCAGCACGATAGCATCAGCAAACTCTTTGTTTGTTCTCCCAACAAAAGTCTTATTTATTCAGCCTAATTTCTCCATATTTTACTCCTGGCTGTCCACGCCCCACCTGAAGTGGCTCTATGCCCCACAATTTTAGAAACACTGCAGCTTTCCCCTGATTGGCTCTCCCTTGCAAACAAAAGGTAGGAAGAGCAGATGGGAGAGGCTGCTATGCTCACAGCTTGAGTTGTAACACAATCACATTAAGGATATCCTCTGTCACTGACATCATACAGCATCAAGAGAAGAAAAATATGTCTGAATCTGAGCTTTTAGAGAAGTTTGAAGCTTCATTATTTGAAACTTTGGTCATATTTAATATGAGCATCCACCACCGTAACAGTATAAATATGGTTGAAAATAAGCAAAAGCATAACAGGACCACTTTAAAGAACTTGTAGAAGTCATTTGTTTTAATGATTAGTCATCAAACTCTGAAACATCTGGAGAGCTCACCCTGTTTTTTCAGCATCTGATACGCGTCTGATATCTTGGTCTCATCTGGCAGTCTCGCTGTCCAGCTGTACATCATTTCTAAAACCTTCTTCTTCACTGCTTCTGGAGCCCGGGCTCCTAAATACTACAGAGAGAAGGGAACGGGTATTGACTATTGCTAAAGTAAAACAGATTTATTCTTTGACAAATGACATTGACATCTGGTCAGGATAAAGTAATTATTTGACACAAGATTTTGTGACTTCCTCTGCGGTTAATACTTCCTGATATCGAGAATCTCAATGTCATAGCCCTGGCTGCATGTTCAAACAAACACATAAAATACAGCTCCATTCTTTGTGAGATAAAGGAAGTCGTTGCTGTTTTCGGCAGTTAAACTACAAAGACTCTCTCATGGATCTTAGGTTGCAGCCAAACTGGTACGACACAATACTGAACAACAGTCCTTACCTTTGGTGAGACTACCTTGATGAGCTCATTAAGAAAGCGAAACTTTCCCACTTCACTTTGAAATCGCTTTCCACAGTTCTTCATGCACGTCTCAAGAACCTGGGAATTGTTCAAAGGTTGTTGGTTTAACATTTGTACAGACAAGCAGCTTCTAATCCCTGCTGATCTTTGCACTTGATGTTGCAGGAAGATCTCTTACCGTTAGTGCTTGCATCGCCTCCCACTCTTGAGGAGACTGGATTTTGTGGGCCAGAAGTCTGGTTGCAAGCTGAGGACTAAAACAAAAAAAAAAAAAAAGACTTTGAGTACTAGTGACAAGTTTAGAAGGTTGTGCAACACCTCCATTTTAAATTTCACAGGGATGCACCAATTGTGAAATTCTGGTCTGATACATTACCAATTTTTTTAATCCATCCCAATTTTTTTTGTCTGTTTTGTTTTAGTCATTGTTTACTCCTCCTTTTTGTGCTAGGGAAACAAAGAAATCTTGAGTCTAAATTCCTCTAGACTTACAACACACTGTCTTTGAACACTTTGAACCTCCAAGTTTGAGGACGTGGTTCTCAGCTGGAAAAGGGTGGAGTGCTGCACCGGTTTGGGAATGAGTTGCTGCCCCAAGTGGAGGAGTTCAAGTATCTCAGGGACTTGTCTTATTCATGAGGGAAGGGTTTTGGTGTGGTTTTGGTTTAACTTTTTGTTAAAGATCTCCACCACATACCTGCATTCACATACTCACCACATGACTGGTTTAGCCGTTCCACATTTCTTTTGAGCTTAATTCAATTAAATAAATTTTGGTTCTTTCAAACTCCATAATCTCTGTGGTCTCCTTATTTTGTCTAAGCTTTGAGCTGTTTCAGGGCAGAGTGGAGAGGAGAAGCAGAAAATGGATGAACGGAAAATTGATATTGACACAACAGGCAAACATCAGCCACTGGCATCGCTAAATGTACAGTACTGTGCAAGAGTCTTAAGCCACCCCTCATTTCTTTATATTTTACTTTCAAGGAGCCAGATTTTCTTGTATTTTTTATGTGGACTTGAGCAATAGTTCTCCAGGCTTTCTGAAGCTCTTTCAAAGTTTTTCTTTGAACATTGGCTATTTTTTCCATTTATTATCAGTCCTTGTACCTGACCATTTTCAGAGGAATGTTGTTTTTGTTTGTTAAGCCACTTAACTCTGACCTATGACGCATATATCAAGCATAAAAAAGGCACTTAACTTAAGGGATGAACCAGTTGCGTCTACACATAACAGACAACTTAGCAAAGAACCAATTTTAAATTGCATCTTTAGGCACTTTGTTACTAGCAGCCTGTAGCAAAAATACATAATTAATTTCCATTTTTTTTTAGTTGCATCTGGCCTTCAGTTGATCCTTCTACTGTTCACTGAAGCCTCATCAAAAATGGTCTCAGCGGAAGGACGGCTGTCAAGAAGCCATTCTTAAAGAAGGGAAACAGGGAGAAAAGGCTGAGGTATGCCAAATTACACAAGAACTAGACAGTCAGATTTTGATCCACCATGCAATACCATCTGGAAAAATTCTTACTGGCAACGGCTTCATTTTGCAGCATTACAATGATCCCAAACAGTAAAAGCATACCTGGACAGAAAAACACACAACTGAACACTATCAGTCATAGGTTGGCCTCCCCAGAGCCCGGACCTCAACATTATTGAAGCAGTGTGGGATCATCTTGACAGAGAACGGAATAAAAAGCAGCCAACATCCAAAGAAGAGCTTTGAATGTCCTTCAAGAAGCCTGGAGGACTATTCCTGAAGACTACTTAAAGAAATTACAAGAAAGCTTTCCTAAGATAGCTCAGACCTTATATACTGTATTTCCATGTATGTTTGCACATTTCAATAAATCGTTGCACCCATTTCACATTTTCCTAGAAAAATATAAAGAAATGAGGGGCTTTTGCACAGTACTGTAGGTCAAATCAGCTAATGCCAATATAGATGTCTGGGCAATAAATCTGTGCATCCCTAAAAATTGATATATTAACTGAAACTAATAGTAAAACCTAAAATGTAATATAAGCAAATTGTAAAAAAACAAAACACCCCCCCCCCAAAAAAAAAAAACTTAA
>VUQI01061094.1:31618-62033 GCA_015106735.1 Paratilapia polleni
CCTAGCTGCCCCCCCCCCCCCCCAAAAAAAAAAAAATCACTATCTGTGTCTCACTGTTCAGTGGCACCCATAAACCCAAAGACCCACCTTGGCTCGCCCTGGTTCAGTCAGAATCCAAGAAGAAGAAAGCCCCAGCCCCTCCCCCTCCCCCTGCTGGACTGGCAACACCTCCAAACACAGGCTCTCTGTCCTCTCTCAAAGGGGAGGACTCCAGACCCAGCACACCCCCTCAGCCCTCCAACCCATTCGAGGATGATGACGATGAAAATAACGAGGGAAATGAAGAAGAGGGGAGTGAAGGAGGAGCGCTCCCACCTACAGTGGTGGCTAGTCACCCATGGTACAGCATCACTCGGGCAGCTGACACAGCTCCCCCTAATAAAGGAAGCTCATCCCGCTCTGTCAGTCCCACAGGCACCAAGAACAAGAAAAGGCCGGCACCTCGCGCTCCACGGCCACCTACTGGTAACCAAGGTCGGTTTCATCAGAATCACAAACACCAGCTAGTTAGAGCATTACATTTGTACCTTACAAGCATCAAACAGTAATCTGATTATTTGTCGTTTTATCAAATAAAGAAGTACAAACATTACACGTCAGTTTTTTTAATGCCACCTTACCTCATTTCAATGAGTTTGTGAACCCTGGCCAGTGCAAAATAAAAGCTGAGTTTATAGAGGAAAACACCAATATGCTGCAATAAAACTGTACTAACCCAAAAAGTCCTCTATTTAAATCTTAAAATTAATTGGTGCTAAAATGAAACTGGGTGAAAGGGAAGTCCTTTTAGAAGCACGGCTACGTCCAAAATTACATACTAAGGCTAAAATAGTATGCTAGACTTTTTAGTAGGGCATACATATCCCACAATGCAATGTGGACAGTGACCAAGTCGGTTGAGGTCTGATGTCAGCCACTTACCATATTTTTGTAATTTATCAGTACTTGGCTCATCTCAAATGAGGTCAGGTTACCATGGAAACATGCCTCTAACTAATAATGTGGAAGTGATGCATTTCGAGCTAAGTAGTGTGTCTGAAAAAGACACATACTTCTAAAAATCACTCAGAAATATGTTGAACAATAGTAAAGATATTGAGTATACAGTGCACAGCATGGGATTTTCATTGAAACAGGTCTTGCCACTCAGAGCCATCTTGGTAACATATCCGGGCAAATATTGGGGCAGTTATTTATTATTTTGAAGGCCCCGATCTTAACGAATGGGGAAAGAGCCTTATGCCTGTGCAAAGTCGCACAACATTACAATGTGATTCAGAGCTCAGTCCAGAGTGCCAACTCTGGCTCATCTCTGGATTGCTGAACAAATGCCTTGCTTATTCAGGTTATGGATACAGTAACCCAAGAAAAATTAAATGTACTTGCCTACATCTTTACTCTCATAATGAGTAGAAATATCTGCCACCACACAGTTGAAACTGTCGTGGACCTCGACTCTGCAACAACGAGATTGGCTCATGTGTTTCCGAGTTTGGCTTTTTATTGGCTCCGTGGGTGAAGGGATGCAAGTATCTGTTGTATGCAGTTTTGTGACATTCAGTACACTATCACTCTGTGACCTGTGAAGTTCTTCACATAAAAATATATCAGTATGTCCCATAAACATCTCAAATCTGTCATTAATCACCTGTGAGAGAGAGTACTTTCCAAATTTAAGCATCCAGTCTTCAAAATGTGTCTACTATAAATATGCAGAGTTTACATGGTATTACTAGAGTTCCTTTAATCCTAGAGCACTTCAGAACATGTGAATCACAATAATGACAGCTGAAGTATGAAGCTAACAAAACAAAAGGCTTTCTAAATAGTGGCAGACTAAAAATAGATGAAGAGGGATGTTGTATAAAGATGCTTAAAATAAACATTTTCTTTTTTGCTTTTCCCTTATCCTCTCTTCATTTTTATTTGTCCCAACTACTTTGATTCCACTTTAATTTCTCCTGTCTTTTTTTTCTTCAAAACCTTTCTTCTTCTTCAGTTCTGTCTCATTCTCAGCCCTCCTCCTGCTCCCCGTCTCCAGCTCTCAGTACAGAGAGTTTGTCCTCAGGCTCAGACTACAGCTCCTCCCAGCTCCCTTTGGGTGGCAGTACCAGCAGTGACCAGGAACACAATTTCACCAAAAGCGTCTCAGAGCCTTCCATCTGTTCACCAAGAGACTCCAGGCCCTCCCCTTCTTCCTCGACTGAGCGTCTGTGTCAACCTTCCCCAAGCCCCGCCCCTTCTCCGATGCCTGCAAACACAAGCTCAGCTCCAGCCACCCCACAGACCAGTCGTAACCCAGGGACCAAAGGCCCTGGAGCTCCACCACCACGACCTACCACAACCCCCAGCCCACTGGCCTCAGAGGCTACCCAGTCAAACAACAAGGTAATGGCACCACTTCCAAATAGAAGCCAATATACAGTATGTCAATACACTTTGCACATACTATAAATCCAGCTGGATCTCTTCTCTCTTTTTAGCGGATATGTAAGGAGAACCCCTTCAACAGAAAAGCTTCTCCCTCTCCTGTTAATTCTAAAACCAGACCACCAAAAGGCCCCCGTCCTGCTAGACCCCCGGCTCCTGGCCATGGCTTCCCACTTATTAAACGCAAGGTAAAAAAAAAAAACAACAATCTAAAGTCAGACAAATTTAAAAATAGAAATCAAACATAGAGAAAGGATATTGCCACTTATGGGTAAAACTCAGTTGAAGTAGTAGTCATGTGGTCCAAACATGCATCCAGGTGCAGTCAGATCAATATATTCCAGTAGAGGACATCCATGGGGAGATGAGTCAGCTGGAGAAGCAGCTGGATGAGCTGGAGCAGAGGGGAGTGGAGCTGGAGAAGAAGCTCAGAGACAACCCTAATGGTATCACATTCCAGTGCTTTTAAAAGAGTCCAGTGAAAGAAAATCTGCTCCTTATATTGCAAAGAAATGACACAATATCTCTTTTTCATTCTTTATTCATTTAGACGAGGATGAGGAGCACCTCCTGGTGGACTGGTTCACTCTAATTCATGATAAACACCTTCTAGTCCGACGGGAAGCTGAACTGGTCTACACGTAAGATACAAATTTTACAGTTATGGGACCTTATTGCTTGTTACATTTTTACATATAAAGCCTGTAGAAAGAAGCTTTTGAGTAGTAAATGTGGGATTGTGATTTTCTAACTTAATATTTACGTGTTGCCACTGCAGGGCGAAGCAGCAGAACCTGGAGGAGAGGCAGGCTGATGTGGAGTACGAGCTGAGGTGTCTTCTCAACAAACCAGGTGTTTGAGACATGGTCATCTGACCTCAGTCATATTCTTTTCTTTTCTTTTAATACACTTAAAACTTAATGATGCTCTGCAATTGCTTCAGTAATTCATAAACCCTCTGAACACCTACCAACAAATTAAATTATTAATCATGCTCTCCTTCTTCCCTTTCTTCTTTACATCAGAGAAAGACTGGACTGAAGACGACAAGAGTCGGGAGCAGGAGCTGATGGCTGAGCTGGTTACTATCATCGAACAGCGCAACCAAATAGTCAACAACATGGACCAGGACAGGCAGAGGTAATCGATTACTGGTAGTTACTGTCTCTGTTCTGTACCGACTGGCAGCAGTTAACTGTGGTTTTGTCACAGGGAGGAAGAGGAGGACAAACTTATGGAAGTGATGCTGAAGAAAAAAGGTGGGCTGATGTTTCATATATAGCAGATTTATGAAAGCACTCTTTTCTCTACTTTTAATGCAATTTTAATGCAATTTTATTTCTTATTTTCATCATCAGACTTTCGTAAGGACCCAGACAGTGACCAGCAGAAGAAAAAAGGGGCAAAGTTTAAACCCATCAAGGTGCTCAAGCGTCTGAGCCATAAAGGAGAACCGGGAAAGAGTCCCAGCCCTCATAAGGAGAAGAGCTGAAGAGCAGAGGACAGGAGAGGAGCAGTTCAGGACGACGTGAGGAAGGAAGTATCAGTTTAAGATGACATCTCTGCATTTTTAATCACTTCAAGTGCAACTCAGAATCACCCCCCTGCTCACATCTTCTCCAAAAAGTCTCTTCAGTGACAAATTTCAGTTGCCTTTGTGTGTTTAACAAGTGCTTTAAAAAATTTAGGCTCTGAATATTCAAGCTAGTGAAGTTCTGGGTGGGTTTCTGTATTACTGCGCTGATTACTTGTGTATTTTTGCTTTAACATCCCTGTGTTGCACAGTGACTCTGCTCCGTAAGCCTTCAGCAAAGCTGTGATTTGTCAGCTTACGTTGAGCCCTGATATCCTTGAGTTTTTAATGTTTTTACTCCTTGAGTAGATGGGTATCTGAGGTTTTATGTCATGTCTGATATGAGCCTCTGGTACTAGTAGAAATAATGTTTTGTTTTTTTCCAGAAGAAACTTGCTTTAAACTGCAGCATCTACTCTTGAAATGCTCAATCAACAAAGACTTCTAGCTGCTATATTGTTTGTGGTTTCCTTGTGTTTAGTTTCTTCTGTGATAGTTTTATGGTTGTGGTGTGTGTGTGTGTGCTTATCAAAGGATTGAATGAACATAGATACAGTATTTATAAGTGTGTGTAAGTGGAGGGGAAAAGTGCGAGAATATTACAGGAGTAACAACCTTCAGATGTCTGTTAGTTTTAAAGGGGACCCATTATGATAATTTCCAGCTCCATATTTTTCATTTTTGGACTTTACTATAGTAGCTTTGCATGATTCACAGTTCAAAATAATCCTTATTTATCTTATACTGGGCCTTGTTGCAGCCCATCAGTTCATCCTCTGTCTGAAAACAGCCGGTTTAGCACCCTCCCTTTAAAGCCATTAGTTGAAACTTTGATCGTGTTTAATATGATCACCCACCATTGTAACAGTGTATATAAGACAGAAAATAAGGAAAACTGTAATGGGTCCCCTTTCAATGTAAAAGGTCACACATGCAATAATGAATTTCAGAAAAAGAAAATGTACAGTATTTTATCAGCTGTAGCGAAAGCCCAGTTTATAACAGTTTTAACTATGGGGAGGGACCTAAATATGCAATCATTAATTTATATTTTACTATGCCTTTCTGTATGTTTGTGTTTTTTTTTTTTTTTTGTTTTTTTTTTTTTTTTAAAATTTTTGTTTTTTTTTATTTTTCTTTTTTTTTTTTTTTTTCTTCGTTCTTATAGCAGTTGTATTGACTTGTCTTGTCAGTAAAAGCTCAGGTGTAATGAATAACTTCAACTGGCTGAGTTTCATGTCAGCATCCATGTCAGTCAGCAAGCATACACAAAACCAGGTGCGTAATAAGAGCTCACATAAATGGAATGCATCCATCATTATTTGGTATAAGTTACACACCTCTGCTATTTCTGCTATGACGAGCCAAAACCCCTGCTGTATCTGTTAGCATGCTAAAATACTAAACTAAAATAGTGGTCATGGTAAACGTTATAGGCTACTCCTAAATATCAGTCTGTTAGCCTGTTAGCTGACCATACCATTAAGCTAAATGCTAAAGACAGAGCATTTGCAGTGACTCTTAGTGTTGTTATTGTCAAAAATTAACCAACTCTGTGTAATGTTAAAAGCGTCCTTGGAGTATTATCACCAGGCTGTGGTTTCCTCTCTGCTTCAAGATGTTTCTTTTCCTGTTTTTCTCGAACCACAGTTGTTTCCACACTTAGCAGGTAGCTCTTTGGCCACCACCAAATGCCAAACAGACAGATTTAGTAACAAGCGGGTGAACACAAAAGAGCAATTAGCTGCTGCAGAGCAGATATATCCCACAGGAGATAGCAGAGCCCGGCACAGAGTTTAAAGGAGCTGTCCAGAAACAAAACCCCAAACAAATATTGCACTTTTGTTTGCCAGAAGGGCCAAAAGGCAACTGTTTGCATATTTGCTACAACTTTGTGATATTATATCAGTGCTGTGTTAGTCAGTTAATCTTTAATGCTCTGAGGCCTGATGTGTTCAGCTACACCACCAATCAAGCTGTCTTGTACTTACCATAACTCTGTTTGAGCTCATCGGGTAATTAAAACTGAAAAAAGGCAATGTATGAATTATTACAGTGTGTGTTTGAATGTTTCGTCTTTTTCACAATAAAAGCCAATATAGTCTGTTCCCTTTTTTAAAAAAAAAAAAATTATATTTATTATTTTATTACTTTATTTATTTATTTTTTATGTATATTTAAATTCTAATTACAAGCTCACATGTATGGCCAATAGCTGTAAGATATTAAAAGCTATTTGTTTTATGAAAATAAGGACACCTTACACTTGAAGATAGCACTCTGTGTTAGAATTTTACTTTAAAAAAACAGCCTACAAAATGGCCTTTTTCTTAGGTTCAGGTTTTAAAGAGTTAAATAAAAATAGTAATACCACAGTATTTAAAAAAAAAATCACTTACATTACAGCATAAATAAACAGTATTAGTGAGCAGTTCTTGAATGAATAATTCAGAAACCTATATAGCAGATAATAAACCAGTTATAGTTTATGGACTATGTTTGGAGCACTAACTACTTTTAGGGTTGCTAGATTATGACTCCTGCTGGTTTATCCTCCTCCTCCTCCTCCTTTTTTTTTTTTATTTATTTTTTTTTACCATAAACATGTAGATTAAAAAAATAAAAAATGAAGCATTACATTAAGTAGCAAAGCCAAAGTGGAAACAGATGCACCCCTCCTGCTAAAAGCTGTGAAAGGACACTTGGAGCTTCAATAGGCAGTACCTCAGCGGTGAGATAACAGTTCATTGCTTCACTGACAAAGACGGAGAGCAAGACGTTGCTGAAGCCATCTACAACCTTTATACCTCGCTACTCATTTACTCTCCCTCCTTTGCTCTTTGACCTCTCCTTTACTCTCCCACACACAGAGCGCATGCACACACAAACTGAGATAAACACAGAGAGCTGATTGAACTGAGACAGTGAGTCAGTGCAGACAGCCGATGGACCAAGATACTGATAAGAGTTGCTAGTAGTTAGGCCGATGATCAATGGTCAAACACCATGTGTACAAGTGTGTGTGTATGTGTGTGTGGATGTCTGGCCCTGGTCACTACAGCAATGTACTGCCACTAATGCCCTTATTCTGCATACATATAGGAGATTTTTCTTCATATTTAACTTCACTGCAGGTAGGGTTTGATAAATGTTGTCATGCTTCTTGCTGTTCATGGATACCCTCCTTTTTCCCAGTTGCATTTCTCTCTATATGATCACCAATTTTGTATTTCATTGTTGCATATCACCCAGTGTAGCTGTTCTCATCACCATGTCTTTATGTTTTTGTGCGTGACGCTGCCCAAATGATTCACTTTATATCGAGACAATGACTCAACATTATCCAAACATGCCTGCCACGTCCCAAAATGTTGACTGAACACATCTGTGAGATGTTAACTGATAATGCCTTTTTAAATACGTAGCAAAACAATTGTGGTTGTATCTTATCCTTTAAAAGGTCAACAGTGACTTGAAGCTTCAAGACCACATTCTTTCCCCAACCATCAAAAAAGGACAAAATGTGCATAGATCCAGGCAAAAAAAAAGGTTTAGGTTCAAGACCAAAAAACTTTGTCTCTATTGTAATCTTCAGACATGCCTGAAGAAGATCCTGTGGATCTACGTTGCCTTTAGATAAACTTGAGCCACATAGTGTGCAGACATTTTTGCCTTTTCCCCATTCTTATCATATTATTTGGCTAAACCTTACAAAAACTAGGCTTTTTATTGTTCATAGCCTGTATTTTGTATATCCAGCATCCAACCCAAATCTTCCTTGGCGACGAGAGGCAGCAAAATGAAGAAAAAACTGTACTAGAAAAAAAAATCCCAGGGAAGCCAGCAGTTTCTTTTTTAACAGTACTGGCAGTTGTCAGACTGCAAAATTGTAATTTAATCCATTAACACACTAACATGGGAATAAGACCAATAGTAATTTCTTGCCTGGTAAACTGAAACAGGTTTGGATGGAAAGCAACACAAATAGATTTTTTTTTTTTTTTTTTAGGCAGTAGTGTGAACAAATTTAGAGAGCAGCAGCTCTTTGATGGCGACATCCAAAATCACGTTAAGCCCCTTTGTGCCCGGTAGCCTCTGATGGCGCCTTTTCATGTGAGAGCTGGTCCATTTATCAACCTGATAAATCCCAAAGCACTGACTGACAGGCTCTTAGGGAAGACGGATGGGCCTGCAGAGACTTGTTAAAAGTGGGAACCGCAGAACGTTTCTTTGGCCAGGAGCAGGATCGGGGGGGTGGGGGTGTTCATCATCCCCCCCACATTAGCAGTCTTTAAATCTTACCTCCAGTCACCAAAGTGCAATATGCATTTATACAGACAGAGGGAAACATGAAGTCATGTTAGTGTGTGTGCACGTGTGTAAACATGAAAAACTGAGGGGGTTTTCCCTGTATGGGATGTCAACACTTTATTACATTTTTCATTTACGGCTACGCTACATGGGAGATGTTTTTTAGAATATGTATATATTACATGCTGGGAAATGCTACAGATGGTGCCAGTGACTGAGAGTCAAGATGAGGTGGAGAGACAGAAGCGGGAATATCTGCAGCAGCAGGCGCAGGAAATCCAGTCATCAGGCTTGTTTTGTGTCCCTGAATGCAACCTAATACTGACCTAGTATGGTCGAGGCGGGACCGAATTTATTTTTCTTGAGTGACTTACAAAAAATAAACCGTTAACAGGGTCATGGCAATGCCATGTACCCCCTGTGGTGAAATATAGACAGTGTGCCGTATATGTAATTTATCTTTCACTCTCTGTGCGGCCTTCACACTACACGTTGCACGCAAAATCCTAAGTGCAAAACCTTCCCCCTGCAGAAATCACAACAGAAGGTATCTATTTTACACCTTTTCACTGTTAGCTGAACAGCCAGCTCACCCGTTAATGTTACTACCCAAACAAACCACCCTCTCTATCTGTATTGCACACAATAGATTTCTAATTCTACTACTGCCGCGCAGCATGGATTTGTTAGGCTTTTATCCCCAACGCAGTCCACCCTTCCCTCCTGTTCATCTCCTCATCTATCAACCTGCAATGTGACTCACATATTATTGTAGTGTTAACGCAGGGAAGCACCCGCTGACCGGAAGATCTGTTTCTGCAGATTGAGCCAGTAACTAAATGACGCTTCCTGTCTCTCACCCCTTATTCTCTCTTCTAATGTTGCCTACAGAGCCATTACATCAACATTAAAAGCCTCGTGCTACTGTATAGCCCCGCTTAATGATTTTTATCCATTTGAACTCTAGCAGTGTGCTTATATAACCGACACTTAGAAAACAACCACATCATTTATTCTGTAGCAAATATATTCTTAAATCAACCGAATGTACCTGCACATTGCAGAAATCCAGGCATTTTCCATTATGGGGACAGCCAAGGTTTGCATATTTATGAAAAAAAAAGAAAAAAGAAGTGGATTGCATGATGACCATTTGTCACATCTAAATGAATCGTGACAAAATAAACATTCAAAGCAAAAGTGGAGACTTTTTGAGCAGCAAACCCAAAGGAGACACTCGCCCTCTGCACTCAAGGATATTTGCTTTCTACCACAATTCCTGCAGCAGAATGCCATATGAATCAGAGGTCAGAGTTCACAGCAGGTTTACATTCAATCAAGCACAAAATACGCCCTAACGCTTGTTACAGATGTATCCTGCTCTTTTCACCGCCAATGCATCTACATTTAAGTCAAGGGAATCGACAAAAAATGTTACGTTTGGGCCGACCAGGGTGGATAATCCCAACCAGACCGGCCTTGACTGAAAAGAATGAGTGAAGGCTCAGGACCAAGGGGATCAAAGACCGGGAACAATTGGAAGATGCTGTTTCGCTTGATGTCAAATGGTGGGGGTTACCTGAACCGAGGTCCTCGGATATCTGCCCGCTTTTTCTCATAAAGTTTTTCAGGGTGGGGCCGAGCAGGAGGTGCGGGTGAGCAAGTCTGCAGGACTGAGATAAATTCAGAAGGGAGTCGATAGGAAGTGCTCTCACATCACTTCCTCTCTTTGTTTTAGCCACTATTTTCAAGGCTTGGAATGTAGTTCCTGTCAAGTGGGTGAAGGAATTCAAAACAAGTTCATTAACCTCTACATGAGGGAGCAAAGAGGTGGGAAAGGACTTTGTGGGTCTATTTGTGGGTTGTGTTTGTGAATGAATGAGTTTTAGTAGAAGGCGCCAACGAGAATGCATTTTATGTCGATTTTCTGTCGTTGGAGTAAATTAAACCAATCATGCGCAGTTGGTTTGTGTGTGTGTGTGTGTTGTTACGCGTCCTGTATGTGTCCCGAGGCCTGTGGGAGACTGAGAAAACTTGAGCACCACACCCGCTTCACATCCTGTAGCAGGTCTGTCCTTGTGTCCAGACATACCAAGCCCTGCAGTCCCAGCGCACTGACATAAACACTGACCCCTGAAAAGGAAGTCTGTGTGTATTTGTGTGTGCATCTATGCTTGCCTGCTTGCACATGTCGCTGCAGTGCAATACACCACTCACAACTTCATGTCCAAATGTACAACTCAAATACTTGTTAACGTTCCCTATTAACCTGACTGGCTCAGGGTGTTTCCACAGCTTCAAACAACTGGCACTTCCATTGTGTTGGTGAAGACAGGATGTAAGTCATGCTGTGCTCACCAACGGCGTGTCTACAGGCTTTTATTTGTAAGTGGGTATATCTCTCCTGGGACATCTCAAGTTATGCCCCATTCTCTGCTCACAGACATGCGGAAATCCACCATTTTTCTCCAGAAAAGACCTCGGTTCCACTAATAACTCTCTAGGAAACTGCAGCCAGCAGCAGAGGGATTTGAGCTGAAATACAGCAAGTTTTTTCCACATCCAGTCTGACAAGCCTTCACAAATGGGAGCCTGAATTCTCACCCTTTTGGGCTGGTACCACAGCTTGTATGAGTCAGTGAATTTTGAATAGTTCAATTAATGAGTGACTTTCCATCCTCCATAAAGTTGATGTGAAAAAAATAAAGAGAAATTTGTTTAAGCAGACTTTAACTTTTCTTGTTTCCTCCCACATATATATTCATCTTGTAAACCCCAGGGTTGGAGTAGTTTGACATCTTGGACATTCACTCCCTTGCCAAGAGTCAGATGAGGAAACTGAAAACTTTCTTGTGCCCGTGCTAAACACGAAGCTTTAGCTCAAAGGTGGTTAGTTTAGTTTTTATTAAACATACAACATAAACTGTGTTAATTAGTGTGTTTAGACATTCTATATTGGGCCATTTGTTTCCTTCAGACATAGTTATGTTAAAGTAAGTTAACTGGCTTCTAGTTCTTGCTTCATATTTAACGCATATGTAATGTGCATTTCCCAAAATGTCAAACTATTCAAGCTATTATGACAGTGAAGAATAAACACGGGTGTGTTGTGCACCACACTGCTTTTGGCCTGTCATGCAAATGGATTAGGGGTTTGTACTAAAATCTTTTTATGACAGAGAAAGCCACTAGGGGGGAAAAATGGGTTATTAATGGTTTATTTTGCTTTCCCTTGTTTTACTACCCTCCCTTGTCTCCATTTATTTCTTAATGCCATTGTCATGTCCTTGGTGCCATCAGTACTGTTGAATTGGAGACATTTTTTGGATGGTGCAGTGCCACACACACTTTTGTGGGCACATTAGGACCCCACTGCTAATGTCTTTGACAAAGTTATGAGAGCGCTTTGTCTCATAAAGCCTGTGCGCAGTAGCTGTGAGTCCTATTAAAGGGAGGCCTATTGGCTGCAGTGCATTTCAGGTTGAGCGGTCACTCTATTTTCATAATCTTTCATTAGAATGATTGACACTGTTAGAGGAAAACCAAGGACCATGTTTCCAGCTGGTGAAGATACAGTATCAGTTCAACAGGTACATTTACAGAAATGCCGAACAAACTGTCAGTTTAAATTTGCCTTGATTTGCTCTCCATAGATGCAGTGAATGGTCACATTTATACTAAATGAATGTCAAGGACAGTGGAGCTTTGGATCTCATGTAAAAACAGAGATAGACAGGAGATCAAACAGATGTAATGTTGAGACTGTTGTGCAGAGTTCCTGAGGTTCAGCTGTGGTTTGACATAAATCTCCTCTGTTTTGATATACCATAACTGCTTGTCAGCCATCTGTGCTTAGTTAGAGAGCAATATACCTTTTTAATGAACCTATCATTAAGACTTTAGGAGAAAGTAACAGCATTCAGCTGGTATTGCCTCTCTGTGGTCCGCTGATGGCTCCGTAAATACATTTCAATCAGTGCTGTATTTCATTATAGAACTGCACTGCAAGACTGCGCTCCCCACACAAGCTGTGCTAGTCGACGCAAATGTTCGGTTCACATCAATCAGAATCAAGTTATAACCTGACAGAAAGAGCACAGTGGGGTCTCAGAGCTGCATTCTCATAAAACTCTCATCAGCACAAGGAGTCATGCTGCTTCACTGACAACAGTTCAGTCTTACACTAATCTTCTGGGGTTTTTTTTTCCTCTCAAACTGCATCAGCTGAGAGAAAGCGAAAAAAAAAACACATTCCTTCTAAAGGGAAAGTGTTAAAACTGAGTAGAGTGAATAGCTTTCTTTTTGAGTGCACCATGACTTTTGAGTTTTTTGTCTGTGGAAGTTTAGTGGAAATTTAGCGGGTAAAACATTTGCAACGTTCAGCATTTGTTAAGCATTTGTTAACCTGTAGTAAACACAGAGAAGAGCTGAGGCTAATGGTAATCTAGTGATAGAATCATCATTGTGCATAACCTTAATTCAAATATAAATGAAATACAAACAGTAGCATGTTTATAAATATCCATTTTATTGCAAGTTAGTAAGAAGCTGAGTAGTACTTCTTGGGAACAAACTGCCAACGTGTTGGTGGTCTTGGCCTTAATGAACCGTGTACTTTGTCTCTCAGAGCAGCTCAGGAGCAGATGGCCGCCTGGCTGTTCTCCCCACCCACCCAGCTTTCTGCTCCACCCTGATGTCACTCAGCCTTTTTGATGCTCCATTCAGCAGCGTAGACAGCATACTTGTGGCTGTCGTCAGAGTGGCTCCAGACTGGCATGCATCAAAATCTATAAAATTGACTGGCTGGGCTTCTTTGGTTACTGCAAAAAGGGAATCAATTATCTTGAGCCTCTTAGTTCAAGCTGACTTTGAGTAGCAATTTTGTATATTGGTTTACTGTTGATGATGGAGAGATAAAGTAAGGACATCATTCAATCAAATTTTGACCTGATTTTTTACAGTTGAAGCAACAGGCAATAAACAGGATGATCGACGAGTAGAGTTGTTCTTAATAATTCAAGTAGAGCTTTAATGGTCATTGATTATTGTGTTATCTATAATCTAGTCTGATTACAGAAAATTAACAAGACACCAAGCTCTTGCTCTAACCTACATTTACTGCATTAAAGCATTAGTACAACCCTACTGACCCTGTTTGTGAAAAAGTTAAATAAAAACAGAATAAAATTGCCAAAAAAAAAAAAAATAGTTCAGTAGCAATGCTATTGAACTGTGGGATGACCGTGCTTATGGGAGAAATATGGATTCCCATAAGCACGGTCATCCCTGAAAAGGCATATGAATGGCCACAGCCTGAATACATGGCTCAGCGTTAATGCCGAATGGTGACTTTTGACCTCTGCGCTGATAAGTGGCCGGATAATGTCTCTCCTCTTTAGCACAGAGGATACTGTGTCCATGATTTCCAAAAATAATTAAAATTTTGATGAGTCAGAACACAGGCCAGTTTTCCACTTAGCCTCAGTTCATATCAAATAGACTTGGGTTCAGAGAAAAAAAGTGGTATTTCTGGATCTTGTTTATGTGACATTTTTCTTTTGATGGCAAGGATTTAATTTGCATTTATGGATGCAGCGAGGAACTGTGTTCAATGATAACAGTTTGCAGATAAGTTCCTGAGCCCATGCAATGATTTCCATTACTGGTTCAAGCCTGTTTTTAATGCATTGCTGCCTTAGGTCCTAAAGATCACAGCCATCTCTTATTGGGTTTCAACCATGTGCATTACTGTGAGAGTCTTTTATGGTCCTCTGAATTTATTACTGAGGTTATGTACCATAGATGATGCTGAGAATTTTTATTTATTGTTGAACCATGTCTCTACAGACTTTTTAAAAGTAAAGAAAGTCTTCTGTATCTTTTTTTTTTATCTGAAAGGCTCTGCCTTTCTTCCATGATCTTCTTTTCCACCAAATCATGGTAAATGGTAATGGACTGGTACTTATATAGCGGTTTTCTACTCAATTTTTGTGTACTCAAAGCGCTTCATACTACAGGCCACATTGACCCAGTCACACATACTTTCATACAGCACTTTTATCTACACTTAAGTGCTTACTAACATTCACACACACTCACACTCCGATGAATGCATCGGGGGCAACGTGGGGTTCAGTATCTTGCCCAAGGATACTTCGGCATGCAGACTAGGGGAGCCAGGGATCGAACCACTGACCTTCCGATTAGTAGACGACTCGCTCTATGTTACTACGTATTACATACCTTTTCTAGTAGAGTAAAAATGTTAGCATGCTAAAAAGCTAGACAAAAATGGCAACCATGGTAAGCATGTGATCTGATAATTATCTGATAATTAAACTATGAGCATGTAGCCAGTGTTGTAATTTAGGTATACAGTGGGTTCAGAAAGTATTCAGACCCCTTTCACTTTTTTCAGTTTTTCTTATGTTGCAGCCTGATGCTACAATTGTTTAAATTCATTTTTGCACCTTTGGCAGCAATTACAACTTCAAGTCTTTTTGGGTATGATGCAACAAGCTTTGCACACCTGGATTGGGGGATTTTCTGCCATTCTTCTTTGCAAATCCTCTCAAGCTCAGTCAGGTTGGATGGGGACTGTCAATGGACAGCCATTTTCAGGTCTCTCCAGAGATGTTTGATAGGGTTCAATCAGGGCTCTGGCTGGGCCAGAGAGTTGTCCCTAAGCCACTCCTGTGTTGTCCTCGCTGTGTGCTTAGTGTCATTGTCACATTGGAAGATGAACCTTCACTCCAGTCTGAGGTCCTGATCACTGTGGAACAGGTTTTTATTGAGGATATCTCTGTACTTTGTTCCATTCAGCTTTCCCTCAACCCTGACCAGTCTCCCAGTCCCTGCTACTGAAAAATACCCCCACAGCATGATGCTGCCACCACCATGCTTGACTGTTGGGATGGTATTGGGTAGGTGATGAGCGGTGCCTGGTTTCCTCTGGACATGATGTTTAGAATTGAGGCCAAACATTTCAATCTTGGTTTCATCAGACCAGAGAATCTTGCTCCTCACAGTCTGAAAGTCCTTCAGGTGCTTTTTTGCAAACCCCAAGTGGGCTTTCATGTGTTTTATACTGAGGAGAGGCTTCCGTCTAGCCGTCTGCCACAAACCCCAGATCTGTGGAGGGCTGCAGTGATGGTTGTCCTTCTGGAACTTAGTCCCATCTCCACACAGGATCTCTGGAGCTCAGTCAGAGTGACCATCGGGTTCTTGGTCACCTCTCTCACTAAGGCCCTTCTCCCTTGGTTGCTCAGTTTGGCTAGGCGACCAGCTCTTGGAAGAGTCCTGATTGTGCCAAACTTAATTTGAAAATTATGGAGGCCACTGTGCTCTTGGAAACCACTGCAGAAGAAATATTTTGTAGCCTTCCCCAGATCTGTGCATTGCAACAACCTTGTCTCTGAGCTCTCCTTTGACCTCATGGCTTGGTTTTTGCTCTGATATGCACTGTCAGCTGTGAGGCCTTCTATAGAGAGGTGTGTGTCTTTCCAAATCATGTCCAATCAGCTTAGTTTACCACAGGGGGACTCCAATCAAGGTGTAGAAACATCTCAGCAATGATCAAGAGAAATGGGAGGCACCTGAGCTAAATTTCAAGTGTTTTTGCAAAAGATGTGAATACTTATGTAAATGTGATATTTCATTTTTTTTCTTTTTAATAAATCCACAAAGAAAATCCTAACATCCTGTTTTCAGTTTGTCATTATGGGGTACTGAGTGTAGGTTAATGAGGGAAAAAAAAGAATTTAAACAATTGTAGCACTGGGCTGCAACATAACAAAACTGAAAGTGAGGAGGCTTCTGAATAGTTTCTGAACTCACTGTACATCTGTACATAGTATTATGAAGATGACAGAAGGAAGGGAACTATTTTGTACGCTGCTTGTATAATATGAGGAAGGTGAGATAGACAGCAGCGGTCAACTTTTATTAGCCTAAAAACTGGAAAATCCAGTAATGATAAATTCTGTGATGACAAAGTCACCTTTTTATGATTATTAACTTATATTAAAAGAGATAGAAGCATTAGTCCTTGCCGTATATAAAAAATATTTCTGTATTCCTCATTAAAAAAAAGCTATGGCTTAAATGTTTTGGAGTTCATTGATTTCTGTATTACCTGCTCTTTTGGACAATGTTTTTCTGTTGATTTTTTTTTTTTAACTTATTTTTATTATCAGGTTTCATAATTTACTGTATATGTTACTACAAATAGGTGGGCCCATAGAGACTTCTGAGTGTGTGATATACATGACAAAGCTAATACATGACAAAGCTGCCCTTTTTGTTATTTACAGAGAAACTACTGCATGGTAGTCTTCTGTTGAGTGCCAGGTGCTATTCCATGGAGACAAGGATTTGCCTTTAATTAATTTCCTGAATGACTGAGCGCAGTTTAATGGTTGTTTCCTTCCTGTCCAGAGGTGATAACGAAAGCAGCCAAAAGGAAGGGAAAGGCTATTTCTATAACACTATGCTATAAATTCACCTTGACGCTATCAATGTTGTGATTTTTTTGTAAACAATACCATATAAAAAGGTGTAAAATTAAGCAGACAGAATATAAACAATATCATCTTTTTATCAGATGGTAAAAATGGTTAATAATCATAAACATTAATTAATAGGAAGTGTTTCACTGCAAATGCAGCCAACAGTAAAAGGCATGTCTTTATTACTGCTGAGAAACTAGGAACGTCACCCTCTGTGACCCGCTGGGACTTCTCTTTAGCAAGGCAGAACTTCCAGAAAAAAAACCCAAGGGGGACTTGTCTTGCCCTAAAATTCACAGGGGCAAACTGCTGAGTTGTGCCTATATTTGCCTGTGCAGACTGATCTGGCATATAGCCCCTCAAAGGCTGGCAGACACAAACCAAATATGGCTGCAAGTCAGGAGAAGAAAAACAGTCCTTTGTGTTTGGTTAATCCCAAATGTACTGTTGGTCTGAAATGATTTCAGCTTTGGCTCTTGGCTTTAGATTATGAGGAGAGGATTTCCAGCTCCCTCGCCATCTGATTGCTTATGTTTTCTATGGAATGAAGTGATGCAGATGTCACCAGCCATATAAACAATATATCACCATGTGTTACCAGTTACATTCACAAAGACTAGAAAATGACTTGACTTACACAGTCATGTGAAAAGAAAGTTTTCACAGGACCCTATGCAGTCCTGTGAAAAACTAAGCACACCCTATGATTCAGTATCTTGTAGCACCACCTTTAGCAGCAATAACTTTAAGTAATCATTTTCTGTTTGACTTTATCAGTCTCTCACATTGCTGTGGAGGAATTTTGGCCCACTCTTCTTAACAGCATTGCTTCAGTTCATTGAGGTTTCCAGGCATTCATTTATGCACAGCTCTCTTAGGGTCCCACCACAGCGTTTCAATCAGATTGAGGTCTGGACTTTGACTGGGTCATTGCAACATCTTGATTCTTTTCTTTTTCAGCCATTCTGTTGCAGATTTGCTGCTGTGTTTGGGATCATTGTCCTGCTCCATGACCCAATTTAAGTCAAGCTTCAGCTGTCGGACAGATGGCCTCACATTTGACTCTAGAATACTTTGGAATTCAGAGGAGTTCACGGTTGACTCAATGACTGCAAGATGCCCAGGTCCAGTGGCTGCAAAACAAGCCCAAATCATCACCCCTCCACCACTGTGTTTGACAGTTGGTATGAGGTATTATTGTGCTGTGTTTGGTTTTGGCCAAACGTGGTGCTGTGCATTATGGCCAGACATCTCCATTTTTTGGTCTAATCTATCCAAAGGACATTGTTCCAGAAGTCTTGTGGTTTGTTCAGATGCAACTTTATAAACCTAAGCCATGCTGCTATGTTCTCTTTAGAGAGGCTTTCTCTTGGCAACCCTTCCAAACAAGCCATAGTTGTTCAGTTCCTTTTTCTAATTGTACTGTCATGAACGTTAACATTTAACTTTCTAATTCAGGCCTGTAGAGTCTTAGATGGAGCTCTTGGATTTTTCAAGTGCATTTGATTAGCAGCACCTGGCTGCTACTTACCCTCTTAATCCCAGTGGAAGCAGTAAGCATGTACTTAGTTTAGAGTCCTGCGAAAACGTATTAAAACTTATTAAGTTTATAAGCTAAAACAGACCCGAAACTTTCTGTTCCATTCACCATAAGATGATGACATACTGTGTCTTTAAACCTTCTCTTCTACACTCCCTCTTTTATCTTTGTTTAATTAAGGAAAGTAGAGGGACACCCCCACTGCTCGCTGGGGTGGGCGCTGCCATCACTGCTGACCTCTCTGTATAAGGAGGGAAAGGATGGCAACAGTGGTGGTAGGTTGCTTTAATTAGCAAATCTTTTTTTTAAAAAAAATGTCTAATTTTCAAGCTTAACACTGAAACCCATCTTACTTGGTATACCTGGGAATCCCTTTTTTTTAAGTTAACAGAAGTGAAGCAATCAAAGCAAACGGATGCTGCTGCTCTGGCAAACATGCAGGGCCAGCAGACGAGTTTGTAATTCGAAGTAAACAGAAATATAATAAATACTTCTCCCCATTATGGTCACAGTTAAATCCATGAAAAATACCTTTGTTATGAGGGAAAAGTTTGAAAACACGTTTGCAACCTGCCTGGCCCTGAATGTAGCAATTTTTACATCAGGTTGCTCCTTTCTGGACCTCATTGTTGTACTTTCTTTAACCTGCATGCAACAAAACTGACCTCTTCAGAGGTCCAGGACTCGACTGTGTATCCCACACGCAACACCACATCCTCACAGGTGATGGTAAAAGGCAGTAACTTGTGGGCATTTTCTGTTTTGGTCCACCTGCTTTTGTCTCATTATATTATACCCCTAACTGTTGCTCTCCTGGTGTCTCCTGGTTAATCTGTCACATCAGACGCTAATTATAAGGCAAACTCTTCCCACCATGGGTGATGCTGGTTTCGTAGAGCCAGTCTCTTCCGTCACATTACCTAAACTACCAAACAAATAGACTTACCTTGTATTCATACCATGTATGAATACATGATGGTAGGTATGAGGAGAACCGTCATGTTTCGGCCTTTGAAAAAAAAAAAATCACATCACTGAATAAGATTTGTGAGTGTTAAAAACAGTGTCCACTGTTTGACAGCAAAAGATGGCACTGGTTGAATATTCTTTTGTTGGTGCAGAGGGTCTCCTAAGCCTCTCTTTAATTAGGTTAACAAACAGATGCAGACACTGAATTCAAATATAGCTGATGATCTCAAAAAGCAGCAGGCTGATGTCTACTCACCTTCCTCTCCTTTTTGTTTTTAAATATATGGCCTCAGGCTCACTCATATTGAGCTCTGCCATCATGAAGTAGACAACCTATGAAGACAAATATGACAGGTTAGCCAGTGAAAATTGACAATATAGCGCAACATCCATTTCATTTGGCTATGGGAGGAGTTTTATTTTCTTTGTTTTTGAGGCAGTTCTGTATTATGAACTTGCCACAAACATGATTTACAAGCTGGAAACGATAATTTAACATATACTAAAGTACAACACCAATTCCAAAGAAGTTGGGATACTAAAATGTAAATAAAAACAGAATGCAATGATTTACAAAACCCATATTTTATTCACAATAGAACATAGAAAACATATTGAATGAGAAAATGTGCCATTTTAAGAAAAAATAGGTCATTTTGAATTTGATGGCAGCAACATGTCTCAAAAAAGTTGGGACAGAGCCATGTTTACCACTGTGTAGCATCCCCTCTTCTTTTAACAACAGTCCGTAAACATCTGGGAACTGAGTAGACCAGCTGCTGGACTTTTGGGAGAGGAATGTTGTCCCATTCTTCTCTGATATAGGATTCCAGATGCTCAATAGGGTCTTCTTTCTCATATTTTTTGTTTCAGAATGCGCCAAATGTTTTCAGTTGGTTAAAGGTCTGGACTGCAGGCAGGCCAGTTCAGCACCTGGACTTTTCTACAACAAAGCCATGCTGTTGTAATAGATGCAGTATGCAATTTAACATTGTCTTGCTGAAATATGCAAGGCCTTCCCTGAGAAAGACGTCTCAATGGGAGCATATGTTGCTCTAAAATCTGTATATACATACATTGGGTTCAGAAAGTATTCAGACCCCCTTCACTTTTTTAAGTTTTGTTATGTTGCAGCCTGATGCTACAATCGTTTAAATTCTTTTTTTTCTCATTAATCTATACTTAGTACCCCATAATGAAAAATGGAAAACAGAATTTTAGGGTTTTTGTTGTAAATTTAGTAAAAAGAAAAAAACTGAAATATCACATTTACATAAGTATTTAGATCTTTTGCAGAAACACTTGAACTTTGGCTCAGGTGCCTCCCATTTCTCTTGATTGTTGCTGAGATGTTTCTACACCTTGATTGGAGTCCACCTGTGGTAAATTACATTGATTGGATATGATTTGGAAAGACACACACCTCTCTATAGAAGGCCTCACAGCTGACAGTGCATATCAGAGCAATAACCAAGCCATGAGGTCAAAGAAACTGCCTGCAGAGCTCAGAGACAGGGTTGTTGCAATGCACAGATCTGTGGAAGGCTACAAAATATTTCTTCTGCACTGGTTTCCAAGAGCACAGTGGTTTCCATAATTTTCAAATGGAAGTTTGGCACAATCAGGACTCTTCCAAGAGCTGGTTGCCCAGCCAAACCAAGAACCCGATGGTCACTCTGACTGAGCTCCAGAAATCCTGGGTGGAGATGGCACTAAGTTCCAAAAGGACAACGATCACTGCAGCCCTCCACCGATCTGGGCTTTATGGCAGAGTGGCTAGACTGAAGCCTCTCCTCAGTGCAAAAAACATGAAAGCCTGCTTAGATTTTCCAAAAAAGGCACCTGAAGGACTTTCAGTCTGTGAGGACCAAGATTCTCTGGTCTGATGAAACCAAGATTGAAATGTTTGGTCTCAATTCTAAACGTCATGTGCAGAGGAAACCAGGCACTGCTCATCACCTAAAAAGTGAAGGGGGTCTGAATACTTTCTGAATCCACTCTACCTTTCAGTACTGATGGTACCTTTCCAGATGTGCAAGCTGTCAATTCCATAGGCACTAAAACACCTCCATACCATTAGAGATGCAGGTTTTTGAACAGAGTACTGATACCAAGCTGAATGGTCCCTCTCCTTTTCAGTCCGAAGGATGTGGGATCCATGTTTGCAGAAAAGAATTTAAATTTTTATTCGTCTGACTGCAGAACAGTTTTCCACTTTGCCTCAGTCCATTTTAAATGAGCTTTGGCCCAGAGACGTTTCTGGATCATGTTTACAAATGGCTTCTTCTTTGTACGATAGAGCTTTTACCTGCATTTGTGGATAACACGGTGAACTGTGTTCACAGTGATTGTTTGGGAGTGTCCCTGATTCCATGCAGTGATTTCCATGACAGAATCATGCCTGTTTTTAATACAGTGCCGCCTGAGAGCCAAAGGTCACAGGCATCCAGTATTGATTTTCAGCCTTGTCTCTTGCGCACAGAAATTTATCCAGATTCTCAGAATCTTTTGATGATGTTTTGTACTGTAGATGATGAGATATTCAACCTCTTCACAATTTTACCTTGAGAAACATTATTCTGAAATTGTTGCACAGTTTGTAGATTTTTTTTGCAGATTGGTGAACCTCTGCCCATCTTTACATCTGAAAAACTCTGCCACTCTAAGATACTGTTTTCATACCCAGTCATGTTACTGACCCTTTACCAGTTAGCCTAATTAGTTACAAAATTTCCTCCAGCTGTTTCTTTTTACCACTTACTTTTCAAGCCTTTTTGTTGCCCCTGTCCTAACTTTTTTGAGACAATTTGTTAGTGGTATATTTTTAATATACTACTGTATATTTTAATATATTACAATACATTGTTTACATATTCAGCTGCAGAAATGCATTAAAATTTACATATACAGTGGTTATGAAAATCAGAAATGCTGCAAGCATTCCTATTTATTTTATGCCTGGCAGGCCTGGTCCCAGTATTAACCACAAACCAGCACCATGATAACACTGCAAAGAAAGAGAATAACTGAGAGCTCCAGACTGATATGTGAAAATTGAGGCATCCTTCAGAGAACTAATGTGCAAAATGAGCTGACAGATTCACTATAACCTTTGGCAGCTTTTCAATTAATTCTCACTTTCCCTGAATGCTATAGTGCACAAATTTAATTTTTAGCTTTCGGTTTCATGGGCACCAGACAATGGGTGTCGTTTGGTGGTTTTTAGCTCAGTATTTTCTCATTTTAAACTCAGCACTTGTAATCAGAGCCCTTCTCTTTTCCTCTGTGGGAAATCAGGGAAAGAAATGGATCTTATCTCAAATAAAGAAGCATTTTAATGTGCAACATAGCTTTGAACCAAGGTCATCACTGAAACTAAACCAATGAACCCAGACAGGAAACTGGTAGCACCTATTTATGGCCTTAGAAGAATCAGGGCTTAAAAGCCCTTTCAAAAATGTCTTATAAAGCAGCCACTGTTTAATTGGAACGGATTCCACCCATAAGTCAAGATGATCTACATCACATTCAACATACCAGAAAAAGCAGGGCAAACTGTTAAAAAAACAATACTGGGGAAGCTAGGGCTTCAACAGCACAGGTGCAAGCTTATTGACTTTGTTGACTCCACAGAAGTGAACACACCATTCTTTTTTTTTCTTCCATTCAAAGGTTACAACAAAAAAGAGAATGAGGTTAGACTAGGCTTATACAAAGTAGAACCATTTTAATTTTCTGCCTTTGCCTTATTTCCTCCTTTCATTTCGTCCTCTTTTATCAGCAACCCAGAAATCCTCATCTTCCCATTAATAGATACCAGGAATGCTCTAGTATGCAAATTCAAAAACAAAGAGCTGTGGATAATCTAAATTGCCCATTTATTATGAGATTTCTCACATGATAGCATGGAGTGAGCTGTTCACATTCTGAAACTAGCAGCAGATGCAGTTCCAGTTTTGTTAACGCTCTCTAACTATGCCTCATTCACTGAGGGAAAAAAAAAGAAAAAAGAAAACATACTTTGAGATTCCTTAACAAGTAATTGCAAATCTTCAGTATGGCAGAAACCAAGCCCTTTTTGTTTTGTTTTTTTAACTCTGCAGAGTCATACGCCTGTCAGCTGCAGAAGGGCACGGATTTCTGAGTCAGGGACCTGGAAAGGCATAATGATATATACACAATGCATCTGACAAACAGAGAGTGATGGAGAGACAAGGTCATGTTTTCTGTTCAGAAATGGATCGCATCTGTCTCTTTACACAGAGAAAAAGGAATCCTGGACATAACCAGCTATACTGATTTGTCCGTCTCATCTGGGACACAGTGACTGAAAGCCACAGCACAGCTATGGATCTGTTACAGCTTACTGAGATGTTAATTAAAGGTGGCTAAGTCACAAATGTCAGATATTATTGGAAGGACATGGAAGCTGATTAAAGTTGGTAGTTGCAACAAAGCAAAAAAAGTCAATGTAATGGGCAGCAAATGGGAAGCAGCATAGATGTGGATGTGATCACTTTGAGTGCTGGCACAGGTGTCTGCTAGGCACCACCTCTTCTACTCTGAGTCACTGAACAGTGTTTGTAGTGTTGGTGCCTATAAAAACATTGTTAATGCAAATATCTGAAAGTTTATAAAAGTCCATCCAAGACATCTGTCCGCTAGTTCTGTAGAGTGAAATTTTTGAATTACTTTGCATTAGTTAGCAGGAAACTGTGTCTTCCCAATGCAGTAATGCTTGCTGCCATTAGCTGATAACTTAGCACTACAAATGCCGTCACTTCTGGGTCCCAGACAGCAATGGCAAACCAGCTAAAGGCAAGGCTTCAAAATGCAAGTCCATGAAACAATGGACATGATGGCGAGTCTATTGAGTTGTCACATGGGTGACCAAACCTGACAGCAGCCTTAAACATGAGACACTAACCCCACATCTATCCGTAACACTGCTTGCTTCTGATTGGTGTGCATCACAAAAGGATCCCATCACTCGCAGAGGAAACCGGTTCAAAATACCTTTTTAAGGCCCTCAAGGGGTTCCCTTGCATCACAATAAAACCTTTTTTTAATCTCACTGATAGCTTTGGTCACCCTTTTTCTTAAGAGTTCAACACCTCAGTAGAGTCGATTACAATGTTATTTGTGGTGTTCACATTTGCCCCTCACAGTGCAGTACTATATATAGTAGCTAACCTCAAGTGTTATCCCACATCATGATATAACTTCATCGTGATGAGTACAGTTTCCCGTCTGGTAAAACCAGAGACAGAAACCATTTACACTGAAATGAACGCAGTAAAAACATGTCTAATTTTGTTCTAGATTTGAGATTCTTCAAATTGAAATGCCTTTGACAAATGAAGTAATTCTCCAAATGATCAATACACTCTTAAGTAAGCTCTAAGTATCTTGTTTGAGAAAACACTATTATCATTCCCATTAGCACATGCTGATCCAGAGAACTCAAGATTTAAAGACAGAAGCTAATTCTCACTCATGTACATCACAAGTGTGCAAATATAATTTTAAGACACAGGAAAAAGAACAGGAAATAAACCTTCTGCACAAATCCAAGCACTATCTATCTTCTTTCTTATACTGGCCCCCCTCCCACTACTTTTCCACCTCCTCTCCTCTGAGCTCTGACCATAACCACAAATTAATAGGGTCACACATTTTATCACAAAATCGTGAATGATGAATTTCTTTCCTTTCTCTTTTTCCTGAGTGCAAGAAAACTGTTTCAGGCCCCAAATGAACGTGGAGACAGCCTATTCTGCGCGCATGGAGAGAATCTGCTTTAACACTACACCCCCATCAGAAGTCATATTTCATGGTGGATTACAAAGTGAGGTCAACACACCCAATCTGATTTGTTTGTTGTGTTTCATTTTCAGGGAGGCACATTTTCTCCCTACATCAGCTGAGAAATAGGAGAGAAGCAGCAGGAGGGGAAAAAAAGAGGTGGGGGTTGGAGATCTGATCAAAGGCATGGCGTCTTATATAGCACATGAAGCTGTTTCATCATCTCTTGATCCTCCTCTGACACCTCATATGATGGAGTGTTCGGTTTCGGGTGGAGGTGTGTCTGTATATATATGTGTGTATGAACAATAACTGGTGAATAGCTGAAATAATAATGCTGAGCCCTTACAAATGTCAGTTCCCTTGCTGAGCTTGAACATCCTGGCATTTCTTTTGCATGGGAGTGTGATGATTTTTTTTCACATACATGAAGGTCTCCACTAATAGTAGCATGTAGTGTGCTAAGAAATACAGGCTTTTGTGACAAAAAATGTCTGCAACTAATGACCAGAATGACTTATGTAAGGAGTTATTTAAAAAAAAAAAAAAAAAATCAGGTCAGTTCAGACTCTTGTATAGCTGAGCCATGCTGTTGTATGGTTTTGAACTGGCTTTATAAATAAGCCGTACTTTCCCTAAAAAAACCCCCAAAAAACCCCCCAAAAAAAACAGTCATTGACTGGATGGCAGCAAATGGTGCTCCAAAACCTCTATATATCATTCAGCATTAGTGCAACCTTCACAGATGTGCGAGTGACTCACATCACAAGCACTAATGCACCCCCATTACGATCCTAGATGTCAGCTTTTGAACTGTTGGTCAATCTCCTCTCAGTCTGGATGGCATGGCCTCCATGATTTCCAAAAAGAACCCAAAAAGAATTTCTACTTTTGAAGATTTTAGAAAATAATATGATGAAAAGTCCAAAAAGGTGCAACAAACACCCTTAAATATCAGTTCCAACCCAATTAGCAAAAGGTGGAAACCACTGAGAGCAATCTGGAAATCTTAACTTGTATGCGATTTTTTTTTTTTTTTCAATCAAAATAAAACAGAAACCCTCCAAAGCCAATTATCTGTGTCTAAAGTCAGGTGTAGTACAATGTGGACCTTGACAGGTGTAGATATGCTGCACAGTAACTAAACTATGATCTTTGGTTTGCTACTATAGTGTATACTACTATAGTGTAACTGAGCCAATAAGGCCTTATTGGCTCAGTTACACTATAGTAGCAACCTCTTTGCAACTAGGAAATATTGGTGGTTGCTCAGTGATTGCACTGAATTTTTTTGGCGACTGATTGCAAGTAGTTGTGGCCACCAACTGGTCACCCAGAGGTTGAGGGTGTTGCACCCTCAACCTCTGGGTGACCGCTTTTGATCTCAAGGTGACTGCACAGCTCGCCTAGTGGGAGGCAACCTGTCTCCAAACAGTTGCGATCTGACTGGAATCACTCTCAGACAGACTGGCGAAGGTTTGCAAATAATGGCCGGCTAATTTATAAACACAGACAGATTGCCAAGATGTTACAATCAATCTGAGTCCATCTGTACCCATGAGTGCAACTCATCTGTGACATGTCTCTTTGCAGTAGGGGACTTGACTTAACTGATTGCCAGCTGATTATATTCTGGTTATATTCCTGACTGCAAGCTGTCGCAGACCTGGTCCCTGTCTTCAAAGTAATCATTTCAAAGACAACAAGATTGCAAGTTGTGCTGTGGTCTCCAAACACTGTTTTCCCTAGTGTGACTATAGCATACAGTTGTGGTCAAAAGCTTCTGGAATGGCCTTCCCAAAGACCTCAACCTTATTGGAAATTTGTGGGCTATGCTTAAAAGCTGGGTCTGTGCCAGGAAACCAACCAATTTAAATGAACTCTACCAATTCTACCAAGAACAATGGTCAAATATCCAGACAGAATTATGCCAGAAGCTTGTTGATGGCTACCAAAAGCGTCTGGTTGAGGTGCAACTTGCTAAGAGACATTTAACCCAATATTAGTGGGGGTGTATGTAAATATTTGAGCCTGTATGTATAATTTTGACTCTGTGTGGATTAGAGTAAATCCTATATAAATTCAAACTTGTGCACTGAATTCTTGTTTTTTAAAGTCATTAAAGATGTTTGCTGTACAATCATTCCACCCTGGAAAAAGAACAGTTCAAAGAAATCATTAAAAGCCCAAAATTACCATGACATTCATGCCCATGATGAGGGTATATAAATGTTTGACCACAACTGTATGTGGACTTTTGTTGCACTTTCAAAATGAAAACAGCCCTAGTATAGTTTTTACCCCTCAAAGTGTCTACCAGATTATGCCAGTGATGCTTACTAGTGATATTTGTAGGAGTAATAAAAACTGACATAGGCTATTTAATGGGGGTGAGCATTTCTAGCTGTAATTTAGCCACATTTATATAAAAAAAAATTGTAGAAAAAGAACCTTCATATTGGAACATGAAAAAGCAAATCACATGTTTTCAAAGAGCTGTGATCATTATTTTACTCTTCCTTAGACCATGAAGCTCTTGTCATTTTTTCCCCCTCCGGCTGAATTTAATACCTCAGTGAATAGATCAGAAATCTCACATTTTTATTTCCAGGCTTCCCAGTGTCCATAAAGGACATTGTGGATTATTTTTAGAGCAATAAATAGCTTTAGTTCATCTTATATTACATAGCTTTTAACAGAGTTTGTGATTCATTAAGTACAGAGAAATACACCATTCAGAAAAAACTGTATCCACAAAATTTCATAAGGCAACAGCATGATAAATATGTCCTAACAGCTGTACTGAAAAGAATTATGCTGGTGTTATATCCTCTGTAGTTACTGAGGTGAGTTACACAATCATGTGTTTAGCTGTGAGGCTGCAAGTATACTCAAGCCTTACCCATCTTACTAACAACTTTATCTGCATGCATGTGCTGAAACCAAATATTCTTAAGGTGGTACTACTGCAATTTAGTCATGCACTTACAGGACATAAAGCTGATCAACATTCAACAGAAAGATTCTGAAAAAGGCATGGCCTAATATAAAACAAAGGAACACAAGATATTCAGTCTAAGCTGTATAACACTCATGATTCTTATATTTTCCATAATGCCATAAAATTCCTACAACTGCTTTTATTCATAATGTTGAGTAAATGCAACTTCATTTATGTAATTGTTGCAGTGATTTCTCTGACTGGGTAATTCTAATGTTGCACATGAGATATGGTTTCATTTAAAAACATATCTCATGTCTTCAGGTCCTGGTTTTCATTGAGATTTTTCAGCCTTCAAAATAATAACAGAAGTTCAGCTTTCTACATCACTGTGTAATGAACTAATTTTCCACCAATTATAAACCAGTTTTGGGATGTAACCTTTGCGTATTATGTATTATAACACTACAATATGAAGAACTGGTTTCCATCAAGGCAATGTAATATATGAGTTTGAATCATATTTAATATAATTTCACAGTCCCAGAGCCATCCACAAATGCAATGTAATGAGATCACAGTTGTACCAATATTTCAAAATACAATGTCAAATCTCCACCCCATCAGAACAGAACAATGAACATCTTAATTTCTAATAGCTCTGAATGATTCACTCCCAACATAAGGAAATCTATTTTTGGAATAACAAGGTGGGAGGGGGGGAATCAGAGATTCTTCTCCCAGTTATTGAATAATTTACAGACCTCGCCAGTGTACTCATTAAAGGCTCCACAGTAGGCAGACAACGTGGGGGTGGGTGGGAGGGAGAGCACTGTCAAATGGAGAGGGAGAGAGAAAGAAGGATTGGCTATTTTGTAAGACGACCGAGAGGAGAGGCAAGGAGAGAGAGCAGGGGAGATGTTAGAGACAAAAGAAGAAAGAGAAGGAGTACAGAAAATACTGGCATATCAAGGGAGAAGGAAGGAAAAAATACTTTCTGTCAGGGTGATGATTAAAAGATTTATGGGAGTTGAAAGGGAGGGGGGCTGACTCTTCCCACAGCCACTCTTCCTTTTGTCTTCTTTGAACTTGGGATGTGTCGACAGGCTAAGGGAGTTTGGTTAAACCCAACTGATCGCAGATATGAGGTGCCGCTTGGTCTTTGAATTAGTGGGTCCCAGAACATACTCAGGGGGGAAAGGAGGAGAGAGGAGGAATGAAGGAGGTGTGGTGGCATGAGAAACTGGAGGGGTGGTTAAGGGAATCTGTGGAAAGCAGAAGGTCAGATAGATAGATAGATAGACACAATAAAAAATATTTTTTCCCCAGAGTACCAGTTTTACTGTTACAGCACTCTGCCATTAACAAAGTCCACATCAAAGTGCAGATGAAATGGCAACACTCTTGGCCTAAATTACCTCTGAGAGTTTACTGTTAATGTTTCTGTTGCTGCACTTAAACCGGGCATTTAGTGTCATAAGAGAATTTTCAGTGCTCCCCCCCTCCTCTTCTTCCTCTTCTCCTACTCCAGTAGCTGTGTGTTCACGCTCTGTTCCACAGCTCAGCACATATACTGTAAAATATGAAGCACCCAGTCCGTGACAAACCACCATGTATCTCCCTTTCTCTGCGTGTTTCCCTGAATATTTCATAAACGGCACGTAGCAGATGTTGTTGTAAAGCGTATCAATATTTCATGCGCTTTTTGTCTCCCTTTCTGATATTTTGTATTCCTGCGGCACTGGCGACGGCAACCGCGTTAGCCAAACAGCCACCGTGGTTTTGTCTATTATGAGGCATTAGGTTTGAGCCATGCTCTGCTTGCTGGTTAATGGAGAAAACAAATCACAACATTGTGCAAACTATAGCGGGGTGATCAGTGGACTCGTTTGCAGGTGCTTAATGAGCAAGGCTTGCTCTTTTATTTATTTATTTCCCCCCGATCCCTCATTCCAGCATGTCGTAATTCTCAATGACTTCCTTTTAATGACACCCAAACAGTGTTGATTAATTTCATCAGAAATTACAGTGGAGGTTGTAAGGAAAGCATTTGCATAATACACAAAGTGTGCAGCTCTCTTTGAGTCACCCAGATGAATGGATTCAAGTTGGCAGAGCGACTGGCTATGAATGAACATGAGGTACAATTGAAACATATTTCCAAATGTCAAACTATTCAGATTTTCTCAGCCTGCCCAGGCATGATGTGTAAGATATATTCGTCAACACTATCACATATGGCCTGGGTGTTCTTAAGCCATAGACTGCTTCTTTTGGATTAATACAGATTGAGAAAAGGGGGGTAGGTTGGGGGGGGGGGGGGGGGGGGGAACAAGCAG
>VUQI01061095.1:0-13922 GCA_015106735.1 Paratilapia polleni
ATGCAAAAAAACCAAGTTCATATTCATTTTAAACAACACATTACTAATGTTTTAACTTAGGAAGTCTTCAGAAATCAATATTTGGTGGAATAACCCTGCAATTTGCAATCACAGCTTTCATGCGTCTTGGCATGCTCTCCACCAGTCTTTCACATTGCTGTTGGGTGACTTTATGCCATTCCTGGTGCAAGAATTCAAGCAGCTCAGCTTTGTTTGATGGCTTGTGACCATCCATCTTCCTCTTTATCACGTTCCAGAGGTTTTCAATGGGGTTCAGGTCTGGAGATTGGGCTGGCCATGACAAGGTCTTGATCTGGTGGTCCTTCGTCCACACCTTGATCGACCTAGCTGTGTGGCATGGAGCATTGTCCTGCTGGAAAAACCAATGCTCAGAGTTGGGGAACATTGTCAGAGCAGAAGGCAGCAAGTTTTCTTCCAGGATAACCTTGTATGTGGCTTGATTCATGCGTCCTTCGCAAAGACGAAACTGCCCGACTCCAGCCTTAGTGAAGCATCCCCAGATCATCACCGATCCTCCACCAAATTTCTGAACACTTCCTAAAAACTGATAATTTTGCAGTGGTCTCTTAATTTTTTCCGGAGCTCTATATATGTAGTTTGGGGGCATATAGACTCTACACAGGCTGCCAACTGACTGTCATATTCTCTGACTGTTGAATAAAAACATAATACTCTTTTCTCCAGGCTTTCCATTCGTACATTACCACAATCACACAGAACACACACACCGGGTGTAACCTGTTCAGGACCTGATCTCGTTACTGTTTGTTCAGATTCTCAGGAGGGGTTTTCTTAGTGCATGTGTGTTGGAGGGAGAGAGCGGTTGAAAAGGTCACATCAGTAAATCAATGATTGCTTCTCATACCTCCGGCACTTAAGTAGAGAATCTAGTTGGACTGATTAAAGGCTTTGCCTTGTTCCTGATTACTTGTTTAGATTCTTAATTTCCTTGGCCTTTGGTTTCATTCTTTTCTTTCTTATAACATCAATCAATACTCTGAGGCCTTAAGACCTGTGTGCATGTGCAGTAAAGGTGATTGTTAAGTTTGAAAAAGACCAGAGAAAGCCAGCACTTGATAATGTAGAGGAAATGATAAATTAGATTATTTTAGATTCATAGAGTTTAAGTACATTTATACAATGTCAAATCTGTGATTTTGAATGGTTTGATGGGGACCTATTATGCTTTTTCTTACTTGCTGTTACAAAGCTGGATCCTCATATGGCCAAAGTTTAAAGTAATGAGGTCAGCATATAATCTCTCTGACCCAAAAGCTCAGACTTCAGACTGCTTTAGAAACACTCTGTTTCAGATATTTTTTTTTCTTCTTGGCTCTGTATGATTTTAATGACAGTAGATAAACCTAATATGGGGTCATCTCAGGAACACAGCTCTGGCTGTGAGCACAGAAGCCGCACCCACCTGCGGTTCAAACCTTGGGTTCGAGAGGGACAGCCAGTCAGAAGAAAGGGGACTTGTAGGGAAGGGAGCTAAACTAACTTGTTTCAGACATGGGAGGAATTGAGGGTCTGCATCAAGAGGCAGTATAGATAAACATTATTTTGAACTGCGAAGCATAAAAGCTACTCGAGTAGTGTCTAGTTCAGTTGTTCCCTGTTCTTCCTTTTGTTCGTTAGCGCTCTCTGTCGCACACTGAGAGCTTAATGTGCTTTAGAGGGGAGATCAGGCGATGAAGGGACGATCATGAGAGGGAAACAAAGGTAGAATCGACATGATTACGCAACTATCGTAGGTACTGGAGGATACACTAACTGAGAGAAAAGTAGAAGGAGGGACAGTGAAAGACAGCGAGAGACGGCTGGGTGAGACTAAAGGGAAGGAAGAGGGGTGAGACTGAAAAGGCAAATTCTCACTTATCCCACAGGCAGCTCAGCTTTGTTTTTAGCAACGCTGCCAAATGTAGCTCGGCCAGGGAGTCCTGCCACAAGAACACAGAGGCCCAGTTTAAAAAGCCTTGGTGCAGTTTGCAGAGTGGAGATGGGGAAGTGAGAAAAGGTGGATGGAATAGAAAAAGCAAAGGAGGGAAGAAGTCACCTGAAAGTTGTCGAGAAAAAAGAAAGGATGAATAACTCATAAATCTGTATCTGTATCTTTGAGCACCGTTTATCTGTGGGATAAACGGTGGTCAAAAGGAACATATGTGACCTCTAAAGAGGTCAATACAGAATTTTTGCTTTCTGCAGGTATTTACAGTGACACGGTGTGATTTCAAATGCAGTTTGAGCTACAAGGCATATGAAAAGTTCACCTGGAACAAAATTGTATATGAAAATGGTTCAAAACAAGCTTAATCCAACACAATGGATTTTGGAAATTTGACAAGGAAGAGGACAATTTTGCTGCAGAGGTATAGGAAAAGCTTGAACAATAATGCGAGCAACTTCTAGGATGCCCGAGCTCTCTAAAAGAGTTTGGGCCCACAATAACAGGCGTTATTGTAGCCAAACAGACTTATTTGTCACACCTAAAAGAGTCCACGTAGACCAGAGTGTATAGAGTATCTTAAACCCGTGACAGAGACTGCTTCTATTAATAATCTAAATAACATCCAAAGCAAAACATGCTGAATATGGCATCATACATTACAGGTGCAACATCTTAGAGTGGAGTTAGTGTAGTCTTTTTTGTTTAAATGCAGTCATGGCCAAAAATATTGGCACCCTTGCATTTATGTCAGAAAACCACCACTTCTCCCAGAAAATTGTTGCAATTACAAATGCTTTGGTATTGTTATGTTTATTTCTTGTGTTGGCACTGGAAGAACACAAAAAAGCAGAGAAAAAAAAATCTGAGACATTCCACACAAAACGTCAAAAATGGCCTGGAAAAAAGGAAACGTCCCTGGAAAAGGGACACTATGGCAGGAGACCCAGGAGGACCCCACTGCTGACACAGAAACATAAAAAAGCCAGATTGGAGTCTACTAAAACTCACTTGTGGAAGCCACAATCCTTCTAGGAGAATGTCTTCTGGACAGATGAGACAAAAATACAGCTTATCAGTAACGCACATCATTCGACTGTTTACAGAAAACAAAAAGAAGCTTTCAAAGAAAAGAACATGGCCCCCACAGTCAAACATGGAGGAGGTTCACTGATGTTTTGGGGTTGCTTTGCTGCTTCAGGCACTTCAGTCTTGACTGTTTGCATGGTATTATAAAATCTCAAGAATACCAAAGAATCCTGGGGTGCAATGTAGGGCCCAGTGTCAAAAAGCTGGGTCTCAGCCGGAGGTCATGGGTCTTACAGCAGGACAATGACCCAAAGCATACTTCAAAAAGCACCCAGGTTTAAGACAAAGTTAAGACAAAGTTCTGAAGAGTTCTGGAGCGGCCAGCGATGAGTCCAGATCTAAATCCCATAGAGCACCTGTGGAGAGATCTAAAGACAGCAGTTGGGAGAAGGAACCCTTCAAATCTGAGAGACCTGGAGCAGCTGGAAGAGTGGTCCAAAATTCCAGTAGAGAGATGTAAAAGACTCATTGATTGTTACAGAAAGTGATTAACATCGGTTATTTCTTCCAAAGAGTGTGCTACCAAGTATTAAGTTGAGGGTGCCAATAATTTTGTCCAGGACATTTTTGACGTTTTGTGTGGAATGTCTCAGATTTTTTTTTCTCTGCTTTTTTTTTTTAAAGTTTTTCATATGCTGTTCAAGCTAAAAAGAATTTACTGACTGCAAGAAAGAAGGGGCAAATGCAATCCAATTCTCCACTCTTCTATCATAAAAAAAAAGGATCTTCATAAATTGGGTCTTCTGTGCCTAAAAGGTTTCCGTTTCAGCTTTCTGCTCCTGCAGTTTTGTACAAATATTCCAGGTGAATGAGGGGAAAAAACGGGGGATTGATCCCGACCCAACAGAGGGCCGAAAGCGTCAGGTGAGAAAAACGACTTCAAAAGGCGTCTTAACTCGCAGCCTTTGATCCAAATCCAGGCGACCTAGACGGTGAACAAAGACACTTCAATCCTCCCTTCCTTGCTCTTTCTTCTGTTGGTTACTAAAAGAGCCTGCACAGAATCCTTTTTTTTTTACTTTTCACTGCAATGTTTCCTTCACATTACCTCACTCCTCCATCACAACATTAACTAACTCAGACCTGCTGCTGTGGGAACTGTAGAAACCTACAGATGCTATGTTGTGGTGAGCAACATGCCTTGACCATGCACAGTCATATTAAGTTGTCATTTTGTCTGTTGTCCACATACATACATTAGTTGCTGTACTCATTCTCCCCGATCCCTTCAGATTCAAAGAGAGAATAGGGATAATTTGAGAATTATCGGCCAAGATCAGACCGATATCCATTCTAAATATCGAGTTGGTCTGTTCCCAGAAATTAAGCTTATGTGTAAGTTCAATAAGGAAGATCTGTAATCACTCATCTGCTTGCTTTCCTGGGTGTTCAGGCTGTTAGTCTATTCTTTACACCACTTCCTCTTTCCTGTGCTGTCAAACTCAATACTGACATCATTACTCTAGTCCAATCATTTCCACCTTCTGCGAGCCAGTCAGCCTCTGTTCTGCGTGCTTTAAATCTCAGTGCTCTGCTGTCATTTGTGCAACCCGCCTCCTCTCCATCTCTGCTTCACCCTGGTCACTCAGAGCCCCATCCTAGCCTCCATCTTCATCTTCACCACCACCAGTGTCTAGACTCCAGGGTGTCCTGTCTTAATTTCTATCATTAGTCGGACTCTGTTCTGCTATGACGGTTCATCGGAGTCTAATCACCAAATAGCTTATTAATCAAATTCTGTATCTCAGAAAATCATGTTCAGTTCTTCCAAATGATCTCTGCTTATTGAATTCATCATTCATCTTCGCTTTGAATCAGTAGGTAGTATCATCATACAATCTACATGCATCAGATAGCATATATTACCCAAGTTTCTTGGATCCATGTAGCACAGTGTGGCATGGAAATAAGTTGTAAGAGTGATGAAACCTCACAGTGTGTAGGTGCCTAAAGAATGGGATCAGAGGGAGCTTGGCCCTGCCTAAAGGTGACAAGCCTCAATAGAAAATGTTGTATTTCAAGAGCGCATATTCTGCCATATACTAAACACCCTGCTCCAGCATTGAGCTGCATGTATCAAACTGAGCGAGCCAAGCCCACAAACTTGTTTTACTGTAATTGCATGAGGCATTTTACAGCTTTCCCACTAATCAAATGTTCGCATATCCACAAATGTAAAACAAAAGTATGACTCTGCTGGAGTGCAGTGCTGTAAGCAGCAGACTGTATGGTGCTGAAACACTGAACTCGTATCCAGACTTTTAATTAAGTAACTTCAGGGGAGCCAGCCACCCATCCATAACCCTGCAGCCAACACACACGCTGGAATACTGAAATGAGTGTGGTAGAAGAAAACCTCTACTGCAGTCGTTCATCTTGAATGCCCCTATAGCCAATCTCAACACTGAGGAGTCATTAACATGTGCATTTTGCTTTGTTTGGTTTTATTAGATAAAACAATGCTGAGGTGATGTCTCAGAGCAGCAGTGAAGGAATATTGTTCCTATTTGTTGGCTGATGAAGTGCATGTGTTTAGTTGTCCAACAACAAGGAGGCAGCTGACTGTAGCAACACCAGCATATTTAGCGTCTACAATTTTCAGTTATTACATAAGGAAAGTTTAATTAAAACCAAGAGAAAACTGAGTAGTGAGAGCTATTTTTTTTTGTAACAAGAATCTTTTTATTTCCTTTCCCTGCTCTGACACAACTTCCCCTCTCTATTCTCTCATCCCGTCTGTCTCCCTCGACGTGCGGCACTCTGGGGCTTGTTAGCAACAGTGTCAGTGATTAAAGACTGCAGGTAATTAGATACACATGACACCATTCTGACTGACTGGTTGAATGAAGAGCTGCAGCATCTACAGGAAGATTCTGCTCCAATGCTTCCCCACTTACACTTTCTAACTTGTAATTTTGGTAAATGCTGTGCTAAACATTTAAGATTAAATGTCAGTCACACTGAAGATGTAGCCGTAATTAGAGCATCGTTTCTACCCCCTAAACTACCCAGAGAGTGGGTAAAAAACATGAGTAATTCCTCTCATGTTTTTTATTTTTTTCAGCAACAATCAGTTTACTCAGGACAAATCCTACAGTATATCATTAATTCACAACTTATAAATCTGAAATGTTATATTTTTAAAATTTCTGTCAAAAACGGTTTAGTTTGAAGTTAGGATTTTATAGTCTGTTGTAGTTTATAGTCTGTAGTTTGATCAAAGATAAATGTACAAAACTCCTTCTATAGCTAAAAAGTTAGTACAACTTAATGATCCACACTGCTATGAAGTAGAGGTTTGACTCATCTCTCTTTGGGTTTAGCTTGGGTTAAGACTCGAACATGTGCGGGTTCGGAGTGGCAGAGAAACAAGCTTTTGCACTAACCGAATACAAACTGAGGAACCGACTGGTTAACAGGGAGGCCATCTGCTGAAAAGCCTACACCCAGCCTGTCTAACTCAGCTGGAGGCTGAGTGAATGATTGGCTGGTTGGCTGTCGGCCAATCAAACAATAAACCAATAAACACACAATTGTATTAAAGTTAAAATATGATGACATTTCAATTTAAAAAGTTTGACATTTTGAGAAATATGTTTATTTATTTTCTGGCGACAAATTAGATGAGGAGATCAATACCACTCTCATGATCCTTCTTGTCCACAAAGCATTAAATAGCCTAGACTGAGAATATCTGACTGACTTACTCATTTGCAAATATCACAATGAATTTCTCAGAGTTACTGGCCCTTCTTAACCCAGAAGTAACCAGTTTTTAGAAACTGGGCAAATACCCAACATGTCAAAATATTCCTTTAAACTTTCAAAGACGTCAAACTTGAAAAAGGTTCGACAGGCAGACTGTTAACAGGGGTGCACCTGTCCTCTTTTTAGGACCCTTGTACCTGTAGTGAATCAGCTGGCTCCTGTTGAATAACCCATGAACTAAATGCTCCGTACACACCCGTCATGCTTTCTGTCTGCACCGCCTCATCTCTCACTCCTGGCTCTTCCTCATATCTGCCACCCAGCAGTTTGTCTTTCTTCACTGATTTATGTCTTGCTTTTCCTCTTTTCTTTTTCATTATACCACCAGCAATATAGCAATCCCTCTCTTCACCTGAATCCCTGTCCTCATCTTCCCTCAATTCATATTTATATTCCTCCTCCTTTGACACCTTCTGAGACTGTTGTTTTCTTTCATTTCTTGTTTCAAACTTTCTTCCTTCCTACTATTTTGGTCTATTTGATCATTACTTATTATAAATTTCCCTCCAGTCTCGCCCACATTTTCTTCTCTGTGAGCCTGTAAAGGCTTGGCAGCTGTGTCACAAATCTGTGAGCGACTAGAGCTAACCTCATCAGGAAGAAAATTATAGATATGAATGCCTCACACAAGTGAAGAAAAAGCACTTCAAATTTAAATTTTTTAGAATTCTTATTCATCCAATTAGATTATCAACATGTGTAACTGTTGCACTGCAACTCTGTACAAACTTGTTTTTTGTACATTTTTGTAAATATGTCAATTTGGAAAATATTTTACTAGATTTTTTTAAATTAAAAAAACATATTTGTCAAGCCTGCCAGAAATTGTCATTTTTAAAACTTTAATCTTATTTTTAGGTCTAATTGTGTTTGAAATCAAGTCAAGTCTAAAAACAAAATTATATAATAGAAGCCATTTTATAGTATAGTAAGAGTATAAGGAATATACTGACATTTATTTACTCCAGATACTTTAATTTAATTTGAAAATTAGAATTTTCAAATGATATTTGGTTGTGATTGCTTAAGTTGTGGATAAAATAACACTAAACTGGCAATATGACAACCAGAAAGAAAAGCAACTGATTTGGATGTTGCTATCAGTCCCATACATATCACACTCTTCTACCTTCTACCTACAGTCTTGGTAAAATGAAAGCACACCCTCTTTAAATTCTAAGGTTTTACATATCAGAACATAATAACAAATAATGTTATACCGTGTCATTATTTATTTAACAAAAACTGAGCCAAAATGCACAAACAGTGTGTGAAAAACTAAGTACACCTTTACTGCTTCCATAGGAATTAAGAAGGTAAGTAGCAGCCAGATGCTGCTAATCAAATGCACTTGATAAACTGATCATCAGCAAGTGTGAGCACCTCTGTAAAAGCAGACGTTTTGGCAGTTTGCTGGTCTGGAGCATTCAGGTGTTTGTTAACAAAATGCCAAAGAGGAGAGACATCAGCAATGATCTTAGAGAAGCAATTGTTGCTGCTTATCAATCTGGGAAACAAACAATTTGACGTCCATCATTCTACAGTGAGAAAGATTATTCACAAGTAGAAAACATTCAAGACAGTTGTCCATCTTCCCAGGAGTGGATGTCCCAGCAAATTCACCCCAAGGTCAGACAGTGCAATGCTCAGAGAAATTGCAAAAAGCCTCTTCTCTCTAAAAAGAACATGGCAGCGCAGCTTAGGTTCGCAAAGTTGCATCTGAATGAGCCACAAGACTTCTGGAACAATGTACTTTGGACAGATGAGACTAAAGTGGAGATGTTTTGCCACAATGCCACATTTGGTGAAAACCAAACACAACACAAACACTTCATACTAACTGTCAGCACGGTGGTGGAGGGGTGATGATTTGGGCTTGTTTTGCAGCCAAAGGACCTGGGCACCTTACAGTCATTGAGTTTACCATAAACTCCTCTGAATACCAAAGTATTCTAGAGCCAGATGTGAGGCCATCTGTCTGACAGCTAAAGCTTGGCCAGAATTGGGTCATGCAACAGGACAACGATCTCAAGCACAGCAACAAGTCTACAACAGAATGGCTGAAAAAACAATAATCAAGAAATTGATGTCATCTTTGTTTATCTAGATTTAAACCATTTTAAAGACCAGATTAATTTTTATTATGTCCTGATATGTAAAACCTTAGAAATGACAGAAGGTGTACTTTCTTTTTACCATGACTTTGCCTTCTAGAGATTATGTATTATGTGAAGAAGTGCATCTGAAATCTCCAGTGGTAAATGTCATAGTAAACGTAGCTTTGTAACGTGCTAAACATTGTGAAAGGGTGCATTTTAACCCACACTGAAATTATTTCCTAACCCTAACCAAGTCCTTTTGGTGTCTAAATCCTTAAAGACGTTAAGGAGGCTACTGGAGAATCAGTCACCAACACTCACCAAGCACTTAATGAGGAACACCTAGGCAATGTAACACTACAGCTCTAAAAACTTGTGTAAGGCTCCGTTCTCACTCAGAAAATGAATTAATCAGGAATCAATAAGGGAACTGGTCCTGGAAGGAGAATCGATAATGGGATTCATATCAATAAAATCTTATTAATATCCATCCCTAATTGCACGAATGTTAATCTAATGAAGTGCGTGCTGAAGTTTAATAGAGCAGTGAAATGAATAATACAACCCTCCATCTCCTACTACAAACAAACATTGAGGTGTCCATGTGATGGTAATCATGTTTTTTCATTGACATAATTCCTGTTAAAACTGAACACTGAGCATGAATCATTAAAAAGTGTGTTTTTTAATTCATAACAGAAAAATTGTCTCTTTCGCTGGCAGATGCCCTGTTGATTTACCAAATCAGTAATAAGAAAATTTAGCTTTCATGAGGGTTGAAGTATCAGTGTCAGGTTTCCCAAATGAGCTTGATTTCCATTCAGACAAATACAAGAAGTAGTAGTGTCAGCTACGATGGCAGAAAAACCAGCAAAGAGACAGAAAATCCAAGACAGATCCACAGGTGGTCTGACAGGAGGAGGTGATGTACAAAGCTAGGAAAAGCTTGGTTCTCCACACAAAATACCAACAAAATGAAGAAGTCAGTTTAATTAATGTAACTATGTTTGGACACACTGAGCAGCTGCACCCTTCTATTTGCTTTAAGCTGTAATGTTGTAATTCTGTCTAGCCTTGACAGCACAGATAAACAAGCCTCCCTAAACTCCTTCTGCTTTCTGTCTTTATGTCAAACACTGTGATAATTAGCAGATGGCTGATGAGTCACAAGGCGAGAAGGAAAAAAAAACAAAAAAAACCTACCCACTAACTGATGAGAGCACATACACCAAACTCCTCCATGTTTCACTAGTTATCTATCCAGGCGTCAAAGTGTCATGAAAGAGGCTTTTTTCCTTAATTAAATCAGGTGACATGCCCATGGTTCATCTACACAGGTGTTGTCATTTACAGTGTCTGATTAAACTTCTCCTGAGGGGAAAAGTTACTCTACAGTGTCCAATAAATTGAGAGCATGGACAAAGAAAGATTAATGCACAGATTTTCCTTACATTTTTAGAGGCTTTTAAGGTCGCTGTCATGCATACATTTTGCAATCAAACACTTAATGGTGGACAGTAAACATAGTGCCCTATACACACCTGAATGACCACTCTCTTGATGTTTATATTACAGTAGTACAATAACTGAATATCACTCAAATTTGGTGAAAATTAAAAAAAAAAAAATATGTTGGAAAAGCACCACATGCCATAAGCCCACAACTGAGGTAATTAAATGGAATTCAGCCAAAAGAGATTTTGTAATTTTTTTAAGTGGTCCTGAGCAATAGTTCTCCAGACAGTGCTGCCAACTCTTCAGTAAGGAAAGTAGCTATTGGCTGTCCTAAAAGTTGCTAAATGACATCATCACCTAATTTGCATCATTGACTGTGTGTATGTAATTGTAATGGACACTGTAGGAGAGAAGAATAACGTTGTGGGAGAGACAAAAAGTGAGTAAAAGACACCCTAAATATGTTTAGAACTACAAATGAACTTTCTTCTGTCGATTCTTGTTTTTTTAATGTCACAATTCCAACCCTCCTTTTATTCGAGCTTGGGACTGGCAAAAGTGACCCAAAAGAGACACTCTAGCTCGGGATCAGCCAGCGGCGGCTTCGCGCATGCGAGATTCATTTGCAGGCTGGACGCGCAGGGGTGAACATCTCCTGCTCTGACTGTAGCTGGGAGGGACTCACATATGTGAGTTTTTATGTGAGGACTGGGCCGCCTGTAAGTCCTTTGGGACGGGGGAGGGGCCCCCGGCAGTACCCGCTGCTTTTTGAGAAGAGTAAGAGCAATACATGCTTTCACGTCAGAGTCTCCAAAAGTCTCCAATAACACCAGAAAAAGTTGCTAGATTTGTCGCTAGTCGCTTTTTTGAAAAAGAGTCACTAGAGGGGTCTGAACACTCTGGCAATACTGTCTCTAGGCTTTCTGAAAGTCTTTCAAAATTTTTCTTTGGACATTGGTTGCTTTTTCACTTATTTTCAGTCCAGCGCTTGTATTTTCAGAGGGATGTTTTTTTGTTGACCTATGAATCATTCAATCATTAAAAAGGCACCTAACTCAAGGCATCAACCAGTGGTATTTCTACACATAACAGACAACTTAGCAAAGAACCAATTTTAAATTGTATCTTTAGGAACTTACTTACTGTTACTAGCAGCCTGTAACAAAAACATATAATTTGTTCCCATTTCGTTAGGTGAGTTACACAGGCGTAAAATAGCATTTTTGCACCAACACGGTGATTCCCAAAGAGCTATTAGCTGAAAACATATCTTGGCATGGTGTGCAGTGTGTTCCTTAAAGAATCTGAGGAAACTGGACAAGAGGAGGACAAAAGAAGTGTCAGGTCTTAAAAAAGTATCTACAACAGATGAACAGTAACTGAAAGTCATGTCCTTAAGAAATGGGAAAAAATCCAGCAAAGACCTGACACAGGACCTGTGAGATACACCTGGCCCTTAAGTTGATCCATCTACTGTTCACTGAAGCCTCATCAGAAATGGTCTCAATGGAAAAGTGTCTGTCAAGAAGACCAAGGAAGGAAAACAGGGAGAAAAGGCTGAGGTATGCCAAATTATACAAGGACTAGACTGAAAATCATTGGAAACAGGTCTTATGGAGTGATGAATCCAAATTTGAAAATGTTGGTACAAATTGTTGTACGGAGGAGGTCAGGAGAGAGGTACAACAGTGAGTGTCTACAGCCATCTGTAAAACACGGCAGAGGCTCTGTCATGGTTTGGGGCTGCATTTCAGCCAGTGGTGATGGGGATCTTATCAAAATTGGTGGAATTATGGACACAGAAAAGTAACGTCAGATTGTGATCCACCATGTAATTCCATCTAGAAAGCATCTGATTGGCAACAGCTTCATTTTTCATTTTTTGAATAGTAAAGGTGGTCGCACCAATTATTGACTTTCAGGCTCATTAGAATTTTACAAACAGTTTTTGACCTATATACTGTATTTCCATGTATGTTTGCACTTGTTTCAATAAATCGCTGCACCTATTTATTATTTTGCTAGCAAGACATAAAAAATGGCGGGTGGCTCAAGTCAGGCTACTTTTTTATAATTTGTGGATGTATTCCATTTTTAAACTCACAAGCAGGTAAAAGGTAAGCCATGAAGAACAAAGATATTTTTGAATACATATTTTTATAAAGTTTAATTAATTTGTGCATTGATTGAGTTTATTTTTTAGCAGCGTTTTAGAAATGGAAATGTCATTTAGTCACCAGCTACAGAAAACACTTGATTAAAACAGTATCCCGGTTTATTATTTCATAATATTCCTATTTTACTCACAAATGTCTGAAACTGCAGCAGCTTGATGGCATATTAGAGGTGCTGCTGCAAGTGCAAAAAAGTGAACTAAGAGCTGCCAAATGATGTAACAATTTCAGAGCCTTATTGGCTACTGAAACACTCCACCAGCTGCATAACAATGCCTGTGAGTCAGCCCTGATAATGTCATATACACACTTACTCTCACACACACACACAAATAAACAGTGCTTCTGTTCAGGCACACTGATGCACTTATGGTTACATTATACATTAAAATACACAAAAGTTGCTCACCACTGCTTGTATTTGCAGTAGACTTGGCGGCATAACGCACATACACACACGCTACCCAGCTTGCTGTTTCAGCAGCTCGGGGACAGAGATGTCGTCTTTGAACTCAGCTCTATGAATGTAAAGACAGAATTCAGTCTGTTGAAGCTCAATTACTGCCCTGTTGTCAGATATTTGATTCGTATTCCCTCACCCCTCTCTCTCCTCTCTCTGCTCCTCTTCTTTTTAGACTCTGCCACCCCCTGCCTTTCCTTCTGTCAATCTCTCCCTCCCTGCACCTTCTTTCCTTTTCAACAATTTCCTCCTCTCCCCATTAGCATCTCCCTTCTCTCTCACACTTGTTAAAACAGTTCCCTGTTGTTCTCCCAGGAGAGAGGAGGAAGGCTAAAAATAGCTCTTCCTCAGGTTACTGTTTTTTTTTCCCCTCCAGCCTCCATTCCATACATAAAATAATGTTTCTCCTTAATAACAACCACTATCTTTGTTCCTTATTCTTCACTGGTGCTGCAGCAACTCACCCAAACACACACTCATTTCTGCCTCTTTAAAGACATTTGCAGCTGCGCGTGTCGAGCTGCAATGGAGTTGTTGAAACACCCAAAGAGACTGTTATCAGAAAGTTGCCCGCAATCTGACAGTTTGTCTGTGATGGAGAAAGAGCTGCTAAATCGCTAATACAACTTCTCTGTGCTCAGGATAAGATCAGTGTGAAACGGAAATGTAAATCTGCCTTAACTGTCACTCTGTATCAGAGCAGTCTGTAATTAGGCAGTGAGAGCATTTAAAATCTTGACAGCTGATGCCACAGGCACAAATGTTTCTAACCCCAGGCCCCTGTTTTTATAGAAAAAAATGCTCATGTTTGCTTGTTTAGATGTGTTGACAATCACCATATACACAATCGTGGTAGTGAACACAAATCTATACGTAAATAAATGGCTGTGCTAAGGTGAAGACAAATGAAT
>VUQI01061098.1:8877-23325 GCA_015106735.1 Paratilapia polleni
AAGAATAATAATACATTTCCATTATAACCATTCTTCTAAAACAGATTACATTTTTCAACTAGTGTTGGGACACTAGGACAATGTATGGATGACATGATTTTGGTTTGTTAAAAAAAACAAACATAACTTGAGACAAAAGCAGACATTTGTATCTGGTCATTTTATCCAAAAAACAGTATCTCTTAAACTCTTAATACTCTCAAGTCAAACTCAGGTCTCAAGGCCTTCATCAGCAAACTGAATTGGTTATGATTTTGTCACTGGTAGTCAAAAAGATCCCACTAAGATGATTGTAGATTTGGATCGCTAGTTGTATAAAAACAGCCGCAATGTCAAAACACTCAATTAAAATTTAAATTGCTGCATTTAAAATATTAGATAAAGAAGTGTCAACTACTCACAATGCAGAAAAATGGCCAATGTAAATGCCATTCTATTATATACAATAAAATGGGTTGTTACTATTAGTGATGCATTGATTTGTAAGCAGCATTTTAAAATGCAATTAAAATACAATGACTTACTATTTTAACTGCTGTGTAATCTACACTGTTATATCCCATTTAATAGGATGATCACACATTTTATATGCTGAATTGGAATCTGTAGAGTAACTAGCTGTCAAGCAAAGCGTAAATGCTAATTAAAAAGTACACAATTTTTATATTAGTCGACTGATATGACCAGCCAATATTGTCCTATCACAGACATATTGGTATTGGAATATATGTTGTCTGACATATGCTGATATGCTTTTTTATTTGTTTTTTTTGCTCTAGACTGAATAGATAATACAACTGTAAGATACTAATAGAAGCTCAGAGAACGGTTACATTTCAGCAACACAAGAGACAACACTTTGAAATATAAAATGTATCTCAAACCTTTAGTGTGAACCGTTGGTTTTCCAGCTCTCGAAGATCCAGAGAGCTGGTCTCCTTCTCAGTCAGTCGGGCCTCGTGAACTTTAATGATATCCTCGACCTGGATAAGGCTTTGAAGCAAGGCCTTAAATGCTGACAGTCTGTTGCAGAAACACAGACATGACATTAAACGAGGTAAGGATATTGACCTTAATTTGCTCTCTTGTTAGTACAACTGTATGCTACCTCAACATCTGTTCCTACACCTTACCATATTTTATGCTGTATTTACTCAAACATCCTTAATGAGTAAAAAGGTCTTGTAAGTAGCCTAGAATAATGTACCTCTGAAGGTAGGCTGAGTGGAGGTCCTGCAGGCCTCCCAGTTTTTGGCTGATGACTTCCAGTTCAGAGCGAAGGAACTTGGCTTGGTCCGAGTCCTCAGGAATCCCTTGCAGCTGCTTTATAATCATCTCTCGTAGGCGCAAGTACTCATCATGAATGGAGTCCAGATCTTGGTGCATACTCTAGAAATCAATAACATCTGATACTCAGTTAAATCAAGTGTTAACAGGAAAGTATTTTATTTCCACAAAGAGGCTTTCATGAAGCTATTATCAGTGATAAACTGTGAAGGATTTTGTATATTGTATTGTAAGTATTTTCTATATTTTGTATAACTATTATATTTTACTTGAATAAATTACCTGTAGCTTCTGAATGTGCACTGAGCACTCATACACACTGTTATCCCCCAGAGGAATGTGGAGATGACTGGTAAGACCAGATTCAGCTAACTCCAGCCTTCGTCGAAGATCTTGCAGACTACTGAGCAGTGTAAGGCTGAAGGTAGAACTCTGTGCCGTCACAGGTGGAACAGGTTTTGGGGCAGGTTCGGTGACAGGTTCGGTGACAGGCTTCTTCCCTTCTCCCACTTTATTGGCTGGTGGAAAATTTGACAAATATGAATTTACAGTGGAAAAATAGCACTATTTTCTAAACATTAAAGAGCCGTGCTTTGAATATCGTGTAGGAGTGAACCCTTCACGATATTCATGGGTGATGCATATACCCTGGTTTTGGGTTTTGGAAGATCAGAAAAAAACAAAAGTTTTCATTTCACACTTTCAACAATGGCTCATAATGATTAATATTACTGCTAAACTCCCGAAATGTAAACTACACTCTGATTTAAAAATATGCATTAAGACAAATGCAGTACATTTTGTAAGTAGTATCCATAGTTAAATGCTGCAGCTTAAAGCCAACTCTACTAGCACGCTATAGCGGACAGTAAGTAAAGTGACAGCAAGTGTTTGGCTCACTAAACTGAGGAATCAGTCCAAATCCAAAGTAACAGACTGTTACACTCTTAGGAATATGCCAACTATATTTTAGACTCACTGAAAGTAGGCAGCTTGATGATCAGTGCATCATAGTGTGTCTGGGCCTTGTCAAAGTGGCCCTGGATGATTTTCTTGTCCTCTTCCCCAAACATTTCCGAACCCTGACTGGTACGCAGGAACTCCTGGTAGTGAGTCTCCAGTCTCTTGATGATACTGCGGTACTCTTCAGGACGCATCTTTGACAGCTGCAGGTCAGTTAAGAGGGTTTAGACAAAGCACAAGACACAGGTGGTGAGCAAAATCTTGCAGGCAGCGTTTCAGGTAAAATATAAACAATGGAAACAGACGCAAACACAAACTTTCCTTTGTATGAAAACAACAGTTCATTTCAAAAGTAAAATTAAGACATAAACTGTATTATTTGTGATCTTACCATATTGAGGGTGAGAGAGTTGATGAAATTGATGTCTTTCAGGCAATACTGCCAGGACATGAGACTCTTGATGTTGATGTAGAGTTGATTCCAAATGGTCATGATGGCTTCATAATACTGCTCGTTTCTGGGCAACGGTACAAGCAAACAGACACTTTTTAAGAGAAACTGCAAATATAGAGAAGAAAAGTTTCTGCAGAAACCCACAGTGCATACAGTATTGTATATGAACCCCAGAATTACGTTCTATAGAATAATCCAAATAGATGAGCTTCAGCTGACAAGATTTCAACAGGCCAAATCAACATGTGAGCAGGAGTTTCTCAGATTATACTTTATCTGCTTTCTTCCATACTGCTGATTGTTTCTTACTTGTTGGCAAGGCTGATGCTGAGTGGGTTCGGCGGGGGGATGAGCAGGCACACTGAGGGAATCATCATGTCAAGACCTCCAGGCCCCGTCACAAGCCACTTGCTGCGCTGCGAGTTGTCCTTCAGGATGCCCTCATTTCCTTTCAATATACCTTTCTAAAACACACAATAAAACATACAGAGGACACACTGAAATATACCTGTAATGTTTCATTTTGTACTCTGTGCCTGTGTGTGTTTAAGTATATGTCCTACCTGGTCTTGTTTAAAGTCACATAAGGCCTGGACCATGACTGGGCTGCTGCTCTTGTCCTCAGGGTTGCGAGGCTTCAGCCTGACAATGGACCTAGACTTGTTGACCAGACTTTGGACCTGCCTCTTATTCTCCATGACGTGTGCTTTCTCTTTCTGTGTGAAATCAGATTGAGGTTCTTAACTGAGACACTTTATTTCATTTATTTTTTTTTTTTACATTTAAGGAAGCATGCCATATTAATGCCTTCAAAACTGGCCTTAATGAGGTTCATGTCACTCAAGAGAAAAAAACAAAAGTTTGAGTTTAGCTTGTACAGCTTCATAGCTTCAGGAAAATCCATTTAGGTGTTTCATGTGGTTAATTGAGTATTGTAAAATGATACCTCCAGGTTTTTCAGTAGTTCAGTGAGGTTATCCAGGGGGGTGTTTTTGTCACATATGAATTTGCTTCGAATTGTCTCATGGTCCTTCTGGAGCTTCATATACGTCTCGTTGGCCTCCCTGAAAAACTGAGGAATGAAGGTTTGTTATTAGCTACATGAAAACATACAGGACTATATTTTTTCTTTATCAGACTAGAGGCAGAAATGAGCACTTACTTGGCTGTAGGCAGAATTCTCCTTCAAATGAACATGGATGCACTTAGTGATCTGGAGAAGCCAGCTCCACTGGGTCTGTAAGGTGTCCATGTAGGCCTGTGGACGCAAATGGAGTCGTCAGTACAAAACCGCAGAATAACATGCTGTTTAAGATAATAAAACCAGAACACCTTACTTCAATCTTATCAGAGGCAGGATGGTTGCTGTTCAGAAGGCCATCTGCTTTCAACTTCAGCTTGTTTAGCTCTTTCTCCTTCTCCTCCAGGTCGCTCATCAGCTTCTGTCAAAAAATCAAAAAAACAGAAAGTAAAGACCCCAAAAGACCCAGAGAACCACGACACATAAGACATAAAGAAAAAGAAAGAGATTCTCACAGAGTAGCTCTCTTGCTTCTTGGGGATGTAATAGTCAATGTTCTTGTCTCCCCAGTCAAACACAAGTTCCTCCTCCTCTCTCTCATTCACCCACATGATGGCTTGAGAGATCTCCTCGATGATATTCTGAAGCTCACGCAGCTGACTCACACGGCTGTGGGACATTTTCTGAAACACAACGCGAATTTACAAAAAAATAATGAGAAGAATGCAAAAATCTAATAACTATAACAACTAAAACATTTTTGTAAGAGTATTTTTTTTTTACCTGCAGGCTGTCCCATTCTTGCTCCAGTATGGAGAGGTAATACTTCTCACCTCTTGCATTCTAAAGAAAGAGATGTTTGCTTTAGTTCAGTTTCGGATATGATCACAAAATACTCTTTTGTACACGATGCATAGTAGGCATGGAAATTAAGGGGTAACTCACAACACAATACTAGCACAACATGCTGCAAGTGTGACATGATAAATAACAAACCAGTCATTTACCATACATTCCTACATCTGTTTAACTCAAGAAGGAAAGATACCCCTAAAAAGTCAAAAAGCAGGATTTATGTGTATTTATATGCATTGTGCTGTTTAATTTTAGCAATTTATCAGTTCAGTTTATCAGTTCAGTTCTGATTTGCTTCCTCCTCATCCACCATTCCCCCATGAATTTCTTCTTTTTCTTCACCACAAGTTGGTTAACTTCCGTTCACTATACCCTCATTCATTTCATTGCTAGAGAATGCCCTACAATACCTTGCTGTAACAATATTTTGTCCCACTCCTAATGCAAAGGTCCTTACAATCTTTTTTTTTTCTTTACACAATAACCATGGAGATAAAACAGTCCACACCAAAAGAAATTACAAAGAGCTTCAGAACAGTGGACCAGCAGAGGAAAACTTACCAATTCATCTCTGGCACGCTCTACTTCTTGGCTCCTTTGGAGAGAGCTGTGAAAGCTGTTGTGGCTTAGGATTTGCCTGTCTATGGCAGCAGAGTCATCTCCCCATGGAGCTGTCTCAATCATGCGCTATAAGATGAAGAATGGCAGTTTACCTAACATGCTGAATTACATAATTAATTTAATTTAAAAAAAGTTCTGAGGAAAATAAAGCATTTTATGGAATATTAAATGTTTGGCCCTATAAAAGTTTATTAATTATTAAACGCTGGGAATAAGCTAAATCGTGTTTAGGCTACACAAGGAATATTTTTTTAAGAAGAGTTAAGTTCTTGTCTTGGTCTATTTATTGGACTGGTAGAAAATGAGAAAACTATGTAAGTTCCCTAGCCTTAAATCTTCTCTTTGTCCTCTAGGTGTCTCTAGCATATAATCATTAAGTGCATTGTTAAGTAGGAAACTATTCCAACTATTCCCCCCCTGTTTACAGCTCTCAGCTTTGATAAGAGCACTGCCAGCAAACCAACCTCAGTCAGACTCTGTTCTTTACTTGAATTTTTTTCTCTCTCTCTTCCCACACAAGCCTTTTGTTCTCTTGCCGCTCCCTTTTCCTTCATGAAAACCTGACTGAAGCCTCACACTGAAGGTCCAACTTTAAGCAGCACAGTTTAGTCTAACAGGGAAAGGTCAACAAAGTCATATACTGAAATGTCAGCACATTAGCTGAAAGCATAACTAGCACCACAAAGCCACATCAGGTGATATGTCTCTAGCTTTGGAGTTTGTAAAAAAGCAATGACTAATATGCAAAGACTGATGCAGAAAATATGTTTTAACAGCAGGTAAATGAATGATGAAATACAGAAGGGTGAGGCTGGATGTGGTGAATGAATAATAGGGTGTGTTTCTGGTGAGGTTAGAGGGCTGTGGAGGCCATTTTCCCATGAGCATGTTAAGAGATAGGCTGAACTGCCCTGTCCAATAACAACTGACTCAGTGAAGGGTGTCATATATCACACTCCTTTACTTCGTTTTTTTTTTTTTTTCCCTTTTGCTACCATGGCTCCTTTCACTGTTGCCTCCCTCTTTTCCTGCTCTATTTGTTTCTTTCTTTCTCTTCCTCTCTCTGGCAGGGGCACTCTCTCCTCTCCTCTCCTTTGTTTCAATCCTCCTGCACCCCTCTTGGCTTCTTTCACTCACGGATCAGGTTTTGGCAGCATGTCCAGATGGTTTGAGTTACAGGAGGTCAGAATGACTGATAGTGAAAGAGCATAGCCTCCTCTTCCTCCCTTTGCATAAAAAATGATGCACATTATAGTGCAACCACATAGGCATGCATCCATACAACTTAACTTGTGTGATGCCCCTAAATGCATTAGACAAGGATTCTGATGCTGGTAAGAATTTGATTTTATAAAACTGTTGTTGGGCAAATTAGTAATACAAGTGAAACTGTAACTGTAACAACTAATGTGTAACGTTTTTGCACATTTTACAGTAATCCCTGAAAGAGAGGTGGGATACAACCTGGACATATCACCAGTCTATCCCACGGCTGAGTTTAACCATACAACATATATTTGTTGTGTATATTTTTTTGTTTGTTTCTGAATATTTAGAGCTCACCTTCTGTTGGGAAATCCAGGCGATAGCATCATTAAAGAGCCTCTCCCCATCAAAGGAGCTCCCACTGCCTCTATTTCGTCTTATAGTCATGCCGCTGACAAGTTGCTGTTGGATACCTGAATGCATTTGCTGGAACTGGTCAATACTGCAGAGTTTTACAAAAAAAAGAAGAAAAAAAAAGGTTTTGAATCTTCCAAGGAAACACTGATACACATGCTACTTATAAGAGCATGGGTGGCAAACACAGCAAAGCACATGCAGGGGACAGTGAACTTCAAATACTGCTTTCTCTATGTAAGATTTGTTTTGAACTACAAAAAATTGGAGTCAGATCTTACTCTTTAACTACTCTGCACCGTATACATATGCGAAGCTGTATTCAGGATTACTCGTAAGTGCTACACAGTAATGAATGCATGCATGCAAATGCAAACCAAGACAGCACAGAAACTCACGAGTGTACACCTGCACTTTGCAAAGACAAAAACATTGCATCTTATTTTACCTTCTGAAAACACCGCTTGGTATACGCATTTGATGCAGGCTTTGGCCACAGGCATTCAGCTGCTCCATGGATTCTTCAGCAAAACCTAAAAACTTTTCAGCCTCCTTCACTGGACCCCCCTATAAAATCACATAGAATAGACACTGGTATCTTGCATCCTGCAAAATTATATTTCACTATATGCTGTGGCTGATACTTTCTACTTTTCAGCTCACATTCTGTAATGTCCTGTCAGTACCAACAAAGCCGTAACAATGTAGTTTGTTGTAGATTCAAAAAATGTCTGTAATACTTGCAGCACCACTTCACACCTAAATTAAGCATATCTTTTTTAGTGGTCTATGTGATTATTATAACAAAAAAGTCAGATCTGTTAAGGTCAGTGTAAAATGTTTGCAACACTTACAGTCTGGACAATCATGTTTGCTTTCTGCAGGAACTCCTGACACCGTTGTGTCAAGAATGCAGCTTTTTGCTGAACAGCACTTGCACTACACATGGGAAAAAATGACATATTATTCAAAGAATAATGAAGCAGCATTTATTTTTTTATGTACACAAAGGAACTTTTGTTTAAGATTACAGTAAACATGTTGTGCAAAGTCCTAAACAGAATATGTAAAAATGGAACAAAAAAGGAATGCTGGGTTATGGGGATCTTTAATGCTTTAAATAAATAAAGTTTCAAAGCCAGACACTGTGAAAACGTTACTATATTGTTATTATTCCTTGTAAATGATAGCTGAATTTCACAGAAATGGAGATGAACAGATGCCAGATCTAAGTTTCTTAAAGAAAAAGGAGCACAGTAACTACATCACAGGTCAAACGAAGTTTCTGTTGAGGAATATCCCCCCTTAAAAACGAAAAAGCTGTATTTTATTCCGGTGCACACTAGTTATGGAGCTGACCAAAGGGCCATCAGTGCAAAGGGGAAAAACAGCTGCTGTAATCTATTAACTCTGAAGCCCACCACACACACTTGCATGGTATTTTACTTTTATCACATAACTGAAAATGAAATAGTTTGACAGTCTCTGGCTTGGACAGTGACATCATAATGAATTACAGTAGTGGGTGGACATTCAAGGGTGTGCTGTGACTCAGAACATAGTGCAACAGATCAGGAATAATACAACTAGGATTACTTAAAAACTTAAAAGTTACATATTCCTAACACAAATGAGGTTCTAGTAGAGAGGTCGAGCTCTGTGCATTTCGAAAGATTAGCTTTAAACAGCAATGCGGGCCAATAAAACAACTGCGCAGTGCACTACAGCTTTCATTTCATGTGTGCATGTTCTAATCAAAGGTGAGCTACCAATGATCACTACCTGAACCTGCGTAATTACATTTTTAATCATCATTATTATTATTATTATTGTGTAATTTAACAACCATTCATCCCCAAATGCTCCCAAATTTCTTTGCTCGCAAACAGCTGTCATGATATTCTTCCAAAGCCCTACAGCCTATGTAAATTAGTTTCGTTTTCTGCTAGCTAATTCCATCTTTATTCTCCTCTTCTCTTTTGTGTGCGTCTTGTAAAAAAGTTTGACTACGTCATATTTTCGTATACATTTATCATTTCACATTTCATTCCAATGAAGATTTTCCTGCTATTAAAGTGTTTCAAAAAAGCAACAGGTGATTTCAACGCACTTACCTGATTCCACCGCCGCCCCCACCCATGCTGACTTGCATATTCTGGCCTCCGAAACCTCCGCCGTGCACGGAGGTCCTGGAGAAGGTGGTGTGAGTGTATCCGCCGTCCCCTGCTTGGTATTCCCCCTGAAAGCCGTTTCCACCGACGAACACGTCGTTTCTGTAAGTCGCCAAATCCGGTCGCGAATTACTTCTCGGACCCATAGTGGGCAGTTTCGAAGCGGAGCCGTACATACTCATGGTTTATGAGAAGTTTGATTTTTTAAAGAAACTTTCCCGAAGTCTTTCTGCTCTGCTGTCTACACAGCGGACAGACCTTACGCGTCACCCCGCCCCGTCTCCTGTTGCGCAGATAATGGTCTGCTGAGAATAGACGGAAGCTGCCTGCTTTTGGACTAAAAGAACCACACCTTGCTGTGTTTACGAAACACGAAGCTGAGCGCTGGCCTCGTCCTGTCATTCGACAAAATTCGTTTGAAATGCGTTACTTCTGTTGCAGTAACATTGTTTGCATCATGAATTACAATATGTGTCCAACTTTATGCGGTGTAGAGCTGGGGGACTTAAATCCCCTTCTATAAGCGACACTTAAATAAGACAATTAATGTGACATCAAATATCGCTGACTTACATAAGACAGCTTGTCAGGAAATGTCCAAATCTATTACAATAGTTTTATATTAGCCTATACCTCCTATTTTACTAGATTAAAAAAAGAAATCTTTAGAATTAGGTCTAGCCTGACTCCAAAAATCACATAGGCTCACATTATATCTTTTGCTGTTTTTGCTGTTTTGATTGGGGTGTTGATCACTTTACATTTTCTCCGTAATAAACAAATAAATAATAAAATAAAATAAAAAAAAATTGTGAAGACTCCCTGTCCTTTTATCGACCTCCCTTTAAACAATTAATAGCTTCCTGTGGCCTTCTGTTTGTTCTTTGTCTCTTTTATACAAAACTATGACATTAAATGAAAGTCTGTCAAGTGATATTGCTGACAGTAATTAAGAAATACAGCACATTTAATCCCCAGTGGAGTATGTAGGGATTGTGGTTGCACGAAGAATTTGTCATCCTGAGTTCATCATTCTTGAGGTGAAAATGAATCCATTTCAGAGCTCACTGGTTTCCATAAGTGTTCAAGAAGACACTTTTTTTCCTCACCTAGTAAAAATAAAGACACCCTTTTTTAGACGGTGTATTTTTTTGTTGCTGGTTTTACTTTTCTCTTTTTTTTCTTTCCCCTTCTTCTAGTCTGTCTTTAAATCTCTACTGCCTTGCTGTTTTTTGCACACACTGCAAAGATAGGAGGGTCTGAGCACTGAAAAGTGAAAGGATGTGAGAAAGACAAAGAAAAAGAGGCATAGTAGGCAGGGTTACATACCTAGTGCCTGTGTGAGGCAATGTTTAAAAAGTGTTTCTGCAGATGTCTAAGAGCAATCACTTCTTGGAATACAATTTTATCTGATTGTGCAGATGTGTTCAGTGATAACAGTAAACATGGATGGATGATCACAGTGGGGAAAAGATATAAAAGATAAAGACACAAAAATTCCTGTATGGGGCCTGGAAGACACTTCATAAAGAAACCAAACAACCTTTCTCAGGAGTAGAAGGAAACAAGCTCATTCTGCTGATGGATTGTGCCCTCTGGTGTTTTAAACATGACCTATAGCCAATGAACACCCGCCTACTACATGACATATCCACAGACATGTGAGAACGGGGAGGATGAGATAGCTGGAAGGAGATGGAGCCATAGACAGATCAAAAACTGAACAGGTGACTTTAAGAAACCACCACCCTAAACTGGAATTTTCATACCATTTAAATCATTTAGTTTAGGCATTTAAGTCCTTTAGTTTCCCACATCCCCACTTTTCTGTGCTAAATATGTTTGCAGTAGTACAAAGATATGATTTAACTTCTAAATGTAAGGAGACAAAAAATTAATTTGTAATGATAAAAGTTTCTTGAAAGGCCAGTGTCAAACTCTTGAAAGACACACCCTACATAGAGGCTCAAGTGGATTGCATGTTAGTTTTTTTTGTAATACCTGATACCTAAACAAAAGACAAAGCAAGACTGAACATGTACGACTTTCCAAAAGCCAGTCTAGTAACAGCTTTCGTTCCAAAAGCAACAAACTGAAGAGTGGCACAATGAACTTTGCTGTGCTCTGTAATGTTCTTATATTTTATTCTGCAGGATAATCCTTCTGGGACCTTTCTATCACAGTAGTCACATCAAGGTGTGTCAGCTACTGCAGACATGGTTCATTTAGTCAGATTTGGTAATACTCATCTGTCATGATACAGTGGAGCAGCCACCCTTTATTCGTTATGTCTCTCTTTGTATGATTCATTCAGATGTAAATGGAACAGACTGAGGTGAAAGTAAATACGTTATTGACTGTCTCGTCAGTCTGGCTTGGAGTATTTAACCTAATGGTTGTTTTCAGCACTAAAATCTAGCGTGAACCTTGCTAGGAGATTTGTTATAAAGGTTTGTCACCCAATCAAATACCACAGACTTACATCGGGAATAAAAAGATAGACTTTAAAAGAGCTTTAAAAGACCAGTTGAGCTTTTAATTATCAATCAGAAACTGTGAAAGGTTAAGACCAGGGTTAATTACAAATAAGTTGCTGATATTATGTCTGGTGATTCACACCCACTCTGATACCAGCTGACACTTGTAACCTCACACATTTGATATCATTTCCAGACACTGATACTGACATCATGCACTGAGTAAACAGGAAGAAGAATCCCTGACAGCTGGTTTATTTAGCTGCAGAGAACTGACATTGTCTCACCAATTAACATATTGTCCGCACGGATGGTTCTTCAGACTTTCCAGTGTGCAGAACAATACTGAAAAATAGATACTTCCTCAAAATAGCTTACAAGACAATTGTAAAAACACTGTAATAGATGAGTCAGGGATCCAGGATTCTCACCCTTATGGGAAATGGTAACCAAGCAGCCAAAAAAAGACACGGTGTCCACTTTGCATTTTTTATTTGGTATAATAACAATATCATATCAATATAATTAGGCTCGAAAAGGCCAATACTTTGGATAGCTTTGTTACTTCAGCATGTAAACTCCTCCTCGGGTCATTAAACTCTCCCAATATAACAGAGGACATGACCTTAGTCAGAGACAGTATAATGACTGTGTCTTAGTCTTCAGTTCCAAAAAAGGTCACTTCACAGTGAGCTTAAATTTTTTTTTGTTAACAACATTTTCTTCAACAGTATTTGCAAGAACATTAACTGTAGGTGCTATAATGTCATGATGTGTGTTTATCTTTTCGTAGTCATACGCAGTCCACAGTAATGTACACTGCACGTGATTTTATTGCTTTGTTTACCTTGACACTAACCTCAAAGTAATAAATCAAATATTTACTCTCTGTTAGACTTTGAATCCAAACACTAAAACATGGTGACTTTATTCTCTGTGGAAAGCTATCCTATGTTTTTGATCAGAATATGTTAGCTCACTGGGTCACAATATCTGAGCATATGACATGTAGCCTACACAAGATTACATAAAAGGGCAGTTTTGAAATACTTACTGCAGTGAAACTGCAGTAAAAGCTTTTTTTTTTTTTTTTAGTTCCCTCATGTGTAACTAGCTGATTTATGACATAGAGACAGACAGATACAACATCATCACATCTGTTCATACACACACACACACTCATAGTGTTGGGTGGGACGGATCCTGGACACACCCGTATGAGTTGCTAGGGAGGGTAATAAGCAAGTTTGAATGATAACAAACAGCACCGCAGCAATAGTGTGATTTTACAATGGTTGGCTGGTTTCTGTTGGCTCACAACCATGTCATATAGTCACTACAATGAAAAGTATTGTGTGAATGAATATGTGGACAGGATACAGAGAAAACAGGCCCCGTGATTAATGATTTCTTTTTTTGAGGTTACCTGGTAGACATAAGAAAATACAACAACAGATAAAAGAGGAAAGGTCAAGGCAGAGGACATTTCTAATTCATTCCTTAGCTGTACCACAGTGCAATGAAATGTTAGTAACTGGCCTTTAACCACATCATATTACAGTAATATTTTGTCATGTATTTTGGGGAGGGATTCTAAATCTGCGTGTAACAGTCAAAGGACACCACAAACATATTCATATTTCACCAGCAAAATGGGTTTTCTGTAATCTAGATAAGTAAATAAAAAAATACATACATGCGCACATATATAAAATAACTTGCATTGTATATTGTGTGGTTAAAAGAAGTCTGCAAATACTGAAAGGAGCAGTACTGTTGCTCCAATCTGCCTGCAGGGGTCATCAGTGTGTAATAAAACGCAAGAAGACACCGCAGCCAATTCAGGGGCCCATGATTCGTCATTTCATGCCCTTTAATCCATGCTTTCAGTCCATGCTATAATGTTTAATATATGTCACATGTTACCGATGTTGGGCTCACATCAAGGTTTACTCAAATGTAGCTTTTTGTTTTATTTATAATAATAATTTTAAAAGAGTACACATCTTAAATAGTGAAACAAAACAAAACAGATAAATGTGTAATTTGAGAAACCAAAAAAAAAAAAAAAAAAAAAAAAAAAATTCTTAAGAAAAAAAAAAAAACAAAAAAAAAAAAAAAAAAAAAAAAAAAAAAAAAAAAAAAAAAAAAAAAACTGATTAGCTAACATTAGCAAAAAACCCCCCCCAAAAAAAACAGCACCTTTAAACATGTTTTGGGGAAGTTTAAATTCTTTCTTGCAAAGAATTAGAAAAGGAGACTGATTATCTTACATTTGTTAAGAATGAAGCTACCTGTAAAGCTTGGAGGCGATAAACATCATACCACCTCTCCGTCTTCAAAATAATTATTTGCTTCCTGCAAAGAGCAAGTTCCATATTTTTCTGGATCGTCACTAGGGTAGGTTTGCATAATTCATTTTCAACTTTTTTTTTTTAATTTATCTCTTACTGCCCAAAATGCAGCCATTTAGTTTAGCATCGGCCTAAAGAGAAGCGACGTTAACAAAAGCCCACTTTGTTCTGAACTGCCGGAAGCCTGCCGAGGGGCAGCACCCAGTGCCCCTGAGCACCACCTCATCCTCTGGCCAGTGTCGAGGTTAATATCTTTACCCTGGTAAAATAATGGCCTTTTATTATTCGCCCAGACCTATTGTGAGCACCTGGACTTTCTTTTTTTTTTTGGTCATAATCTTTTTCCCTTCCATGAGCACTGGTGGTTTGAGGGACACCAGAAACACTCCTGTTATTTTCTTTTTTGTTAAGCAACATAATAAACTGTTACTGTTCATCTGTACACGCTAAAGCCTGAATCTGATCCAGAATATTACAGTGGAGACACAAACATCCACAGAAACAAAGATTACAGCCCAACATCTCTATCTGGTGTTATGCTCAAAAACCTGTGTGCAGTAACACTGGATGTATTCTTTAAATCATAAGTCATATAGAAAAAAAAAAAAAAAAACAGGTAGAACAA
>VUQI01061100.1:7422-17434 GCA_015106735.1 Paratilapia polleni
TCTATAAAGTTTTTAAAAACTCTCGGTGTAACTGCAGCCTGTGGGCTCACGATGTCCCAGACACCAAATATTTGAACGCTTCAGAAAAGAATCACTCTCAGGCCGAGTAAGATTTCAGTGTGGAGTAAGCTCAGGACTTTTTCATAGCGAGTAATCCAAACCACACAACAGCATATTAATGACTAACCTCGTGCTGTGGACGGATCATCTCAGACGTTCTCTGTGCTGAGGTTTGCTCAGGTAGCGCATCATTATATGTTGACTAGCCTGACTTTACCAACCCTCCAGACGTCATTGATGTTTAGTTTTACATCTTTATCGTTTATGTCCAGAGTTATAATCTTAATTTTCGTTTTTTAGAAATCCTTCACTCAGAACACGGTACTTCATCTTTAGATAGAAACTAGCTAGCTAGCTTCCTGCTAACTTCTAACTCGGCTAAACCTTGTAAATCCTCTTTTTCATGGATGCCTGGATGTCAAACTTTATTGTAACACCTGGGAGAACAGCCACACTGATCATTTTACTGGAGCTGAAAAAATTTGGACTGTTTTAGCTCTCAGTGGTGCCTCAGAGTTTGATTGGTTTTGGAAACCAAAGGAGTGTTTGGACCTGGAAATAGTTAATGAAGTCAGAGTTACAAAAACGTGCCAAATGTGACCACAAAGAGGTAAAATGACAAACAAAATGCCTGTTTTCAGTTGGGCTGTCTCAATCCTGAGGGGTGACGGTGGGCCTTTTAAATGTCCTGGTATTTTGTTTCTATGGCAGCAGGGCCAAAGGGGTGGAGTCACAGTTATTATTACTTTAATGATGTCACTTCAACTCGGAGAGAAGCTGGTGGTGCTGATGGAGATGATGAGAAACGTGTGTGAGAGTCTGTGGGACTGATGTCCTCTGTCGCCATGGCCTCTATTTATAGACTGCATAGCTGAGACCCTGAAGGACTAAACACACACACACACACACACACACACAGTCTCTTCGTTATTTTTCTAAACGGCGGTCACATGTCAGAGAGTTCAGCTCTTAACACGTCCACATGCCAACCGTGTGGTGAAAGCAGCTCGTCAGCGGCTACAGCAGCAGCTTCGTTCCTGTCCAAGTCACACTGGATCCATTCAGCTGCAGCACTCAGAGCCCAACAAACGGTCACAGTGTGCTCCAGTGGACACGAGTATCCTGGGTAGGACGCTGCTCTGGGTATAAGAGGGTTAGAGGAACAGAAAGAAACATGTTTGTATATAATCTGTGCATGCTAATATACATGATGCTGTGACTACAGGAGAGGTGAACGGGTCATTTGTTGGATGAATGACTAAAAATATCGCTTAAATGTAGGAAAATCTTTTTGAAAGACAAGAGTATGTATTTTGGACACTTCGGTGAAGTTCCAGATCACTTTTAACGATGGAAAAAATTTTCATTGTTTTATTATTATTATGTACTTATTCATTGGTTTATTCTACAACAGTATAAACCCCCAAAAAGTACTAAAAAGGGAAATTAGTATGTACATATAATATATAAATACACATTGTACTGTGCAAAAGTCTTGAGCCACCCCTCATTTCTTTATATTTTGTTTGGAAAACGTGAAATAGGTGCAGAGATTTATTGAAACACATGCAAACATACATGTAAATGGAGTGTATAAGGCAAAAACAGAGTTTGTACAATTCTAATGAGCCTGAAAGTCAGAGAGAGCCTGAACTCTCTTCAATCCCCAACACCACTGGCTGAAACCATGACAGAGCCTCCACCAAGTTTTACAGATGGCTGTAGACACTCACTGCTGTACCTCTATCCTGACCTCCTCTGTACATATTGATGACAATTTCAAATTTGGATTCATCCCTCGATAAGACGTGTTGCCACTGATTTTCAGTCCTGTTCTTGTGTAATTTGGCATACCTCAGGTTTTCTCCCTGTTTCCCTTCCTTAAGAATGGCTTCCTGACAGCCACCCTTCCACTGAGACCATTTCTGATGAGGCTTCAGTAGATGGATCAACTGAAGGGCCAGATGCATCTCAGGTCCTGTGTCAGAGCTTTGCTGGATTTTTCCTATTTCTTAAGGACATGAATTCATCTGCTGTAGATAGTTTTTTAGATCTGCCACTTCTTCTTTTGTCCTCCACTCGTCCACTTCCCTCAAATTCTAAAATTATATATATATATATACATATATAATTTTAGAATTTGAGGGAAGTGGACGAAATTCCCTTTTATGTGTGTGTGTGTGTGTGTGTGTGTATTAGATAGATATTTTTAGTTAACTCAGTGAGATCTAAAGAAAAAGGGACTTGTAAAAAATATGTAAATCAGCAGCTGAAATACCCACCTGCAACATGAAGTAGTAGTAGAGTTAAATTACTCTCAATATTTGTGGCGATGCAGTAGAGGGGGTGTGGAATAGTTGATTAGTGTACTTTAATCAGCAAATTATGTCATCTGTTTTCAAAAATCAAGTCAAATAAATGTCAAATGTGAGAATATTTGCTGCTTTTCTTTTTTATGTATCAGTCTAAATTGAATATTTGGGGTTTTTTTTGCATTTCATAGAATAAACAGTTATTTAAAACAATATGTTGCCGGTACATTGTGATTTGACAGAACATTTTCGATCAATAAGACAAACAACTCACTGATTTTAGCTTCTCTGGTGTTTCAAATTGTCAGTTTTCTTCTGTTTTATATCACAGTAAACTGAATATCTCTGGGGTTTTGACTGTTTTGGAAAAAAATGAGACAGCTGAAGAAATGTTTGTGTAACCAGTATGTGATGCAACTGAGTAATTCTGAGCTATTACTAATAAAAGGAATAGTAGAAAGTGGCCAGTTTCAGAAGACTTTAGGAACAGCTGGAGCCAAGAGGATGGGTAAGCATAATGATGACACAACCACAGAAATGTTCAAATAATGCTCTGGTTGTATTAAAATATTTTGCACCAGGTTCCAACCAACAATCACTGACCAAAACTAAAGTGTGCGCACAGATATAAAGAAAAAATAAAATAAAATAAATAAAGTCTTTTAATGTCAGTGTTATCCAGTTCAGGCAGCTGGGCGATCTGAACAGCTGATTGGTGTGAAAGCAGTCCACTGTGTCTCAGTTCCAAGTGGGCTGTGGCTCGCCATCCATTGCAGTGGAAAATCATCATTCTCCTATGAGTCTTCAGAGGGTCTGTGGAAACCCCGAGGTTCTCTGTAGGATCTCAGTCCTCTGAACTCCAGCTCACAGAAAAGCTGACCTAAGAGTAAGGTCAGAATTACTTCACACTTATGCTAACATTCAACCATAAACATCACTGCTCAAGGAACAAGCTTAAATTAGATCTATGTTCCATTTCTAATTCACGATGTTTCACATTTTAACTATAAAATTCAAATATTCACTATTCCCAGTGATCTCATCCTTAAACCTCATGAAACTAAATTAATTAGTTCCAAGGAGCTAATCCATATGGCTCCTTTAAGGCAGCAGAACTGGTACACCCCGCTCATTATACAATTTACTAACAGCAGTTGTGACACAACAGTATAAAAACTTCTCAATACGAACTAGACATACATCTCAATTTTCCTTTAAAGTCACAACTACTCCAAACTAAAACATGTCGCTAAAGTGAGCGTGGGTTCACATAGCACCAGTTAGCTAGTCACGTAGCAATGTCGTCTTTAACTTTTGTTGACCAAATGAGCCGCGATACATTTTAACATATCGGTTAGTGACCGCAATTGTTAAGTTACTCACCAGTGCAAAGCACTGTGCATTCATGGATAAACAGCTTCAGGCCTCCAGACCTAGCAGGCTGACCGAACAGATATCAAGTTTTCACCCGCTCCTCTACTTGAAAAGCAACAACGTTTCTCTCACGTTGGAGCTACAGCTATGGCTGGTCCAGGGCTAAGTAACCTCACCAGCGTAACCAAACAGGAAACAGCCAGAGGCGGGATAACAAATCCTATTGGTTCAAATGAAAATGTCAAGGTCAAAAAATATCTGGTTCTTTTACAAAAAAATAAACAAAACTAAAAAATAAAGTACACTGAAGCTTTAAACATAACAATAACTTCATGTATAAAATTATCTATTAGATTTAAGATTTGATATTTTTACTTTGAAGGTTTTAACTGAACCACATATCGTACGAGTAATGATTTCAACCAAAGTTTTCTATTTATATCTGTTTCTTTCCTAAGGGCTACATTTATGTAAAATCATTTGACAGATTAAGTGTGTGAAAACAAGTGATATCAGGTAAATAAATTGTGCTTGTGAGGAGGAGAAGAAGAAAAACTGAAACAGGTAGAACACAAATTGAAAAATAGAGCTGAAGTGCAACGTGGAGCAGTGAAACCTGATGATACCCTTCATCCACAGCGAGGATGAGGTGTTGTGGTTAATTGGTTGGTATTTCAGTTTCCCTCCAGATGTGGCCCCTCGTGCTCTAAATGCCCTCTTTGTGTCAGAGGCTGCTCAAGTCTTTTTCCACAAACGCTCTCATTCACAAGCTGCTACCTGACTCCGTTCACCTCCACCTCCCAGACGGGAGGAGGAGGGAGGGGTGACGGCGTCTGGGCCTCGGTATCCCGTATCCACGCTGATTAAAGCTCTCACCTGCCATAACAAAACGTCTGAAATCATTGTATTCACTGTCCTTCCCTCTGCCCTGTCTGCTCTTCTTATTCCTGCATATTCTGAGCAACATTTACTGTATTTTCTTGTCATCTCGGCCCCACATAGACCTAAACTGACCCTTAGTATTTCAATTTTCCACCTGGGCAACTTCACAGCTACACAAACAGCCCTCAGCTGTCTGGGCTAGATAGGAGCGTACATGCTGGATAGCCTGCCTGTGTTTACTGTTACTTTCAATAATTAACATTTCTAAAGTTATTCTTTGACTTTTCATGGAGACAAACACTTGACTCTGTTTGTGTTATAGTCTCTAAATCTAACCAAGGCTTAAACACAAAACATTTGAAATTCTGAAGTGCTGCAAAGTTTTAATAAAATAAATATAACAGAAATAAGACCTACTATATGCACTGTAAGTCAGTGTATCTTGTACAGTGACTGAAAGACTAGAGTACTTTATATACGGTATGCGTATCAATATAATGACAATAAAGCTGCTGAAGCCAACGATACAGGGTTACAGACTGTCTAATCGAGTTTAAATTAGCTGATTAACCGCCTTTAAAAAAACACTGTAAAAAATGAGTTGTTAGTTATTGCTTTGTGTCCTTACATGATTTATCGTTGGCTAAAATCACTATCATTTGGTGTAATGTATAAGTTAGGATCCCTTTAGCTGTAATTTGGAAAGCTAGCCAACTAGCATTTTGACTCAGTTATGATTTTGATAGAAATAATGTTAGCTAGCAAGTAAAGCTTGGATGAACTGGCTACCTTTACTCACTCCAGATGGTATTTTGCTAAGTTAGATAGCTTGAAACTGGTCCAAAGCTTGTGAGGTTAATTGGTGATTCTAAATTGGTCATAGGTGTGAATGCGAGTGTGGCTCCCATGACCCTGAGCTTTATTAAGTGGAAATGGAAGGATGGATAAGTTGCACTAGGTCCATGTTAGCAAACAAGCTAGCATTAATGAAATGAAATTAGCTCAGGATTGGATTTGATCCCCAAAACCACACGATTCCCTCCATGAATTCAGTGCATGGCTGATGTGGTTCCTAGTTTTGCCAAGTTTGGCCAGAAATGCTTCAGTAGCAAAACTTTCTTTCTTCTAGCTAATCTTAGTTAATGTTAGCTCATCTGCTACATGGAACAGTTTGCTAGATGCCCAATGGAGAAGCTGACTTTAGCTTGCTTACTTGCTAACATCGTTGCTAGCAAAACACGGACTGAAGCTTCGATAAAACAGAAATAAGACGGAGTCAGTCTGCTATCAGTTTATGACTGAATGGGGTCAAGTTAGCAATTAAATGCAATGTGTTTGTGATATACAGCAATTACCTGTGATAAATTGTTGAAAATCACAAAACTTTTGCTGTCTGCTGCAAATCTGTTGCTGTCTACGTACACAGAAATTCACATTAAACAGAAATTCACATTAACTGCTTACATTCAGAGTCCAGCCAGAACTTCATAGTTCTGAAACAGAAATTCAGAAATTCCTCCAAAAATAGTGATGCAGTTGCTGCAGGATGGCGATTTAACTGAAAAATGACATACTTGGCAACCTCGAAAGTGGTCGCCCAGAGGTTGAGCATGCAACGCCCTCAACCTCTGCAGCTACTTGCAGTCGGTCACCAAATGCAAAAAACATTCAATGCAGTTTCCCAGTCGCAATGAGGTTGCCGTCCTATTTTTACTCTAGTATGACTGAGCCATTACACACTGTGGATGCTGTGAAAGAGAGGCATTGAGACAGGGCGTCACATTGTTTGGATTTTGGCAGAAAATCCATCCCGTGTCCTTCACATAAGAATTGGATTAGAACCAACTATGAGAGTCAGGGAAGGTCAAAAGTCACGTTGTGCTCTGTTCATATATTGGAATAATCAAGGCATTTAATATATGAAAATGCTGCATCGTGCAAGTTTACAAAAAAATTGAATATTATTTGAGATTAAATTGTTGAAGTTACAAGAGTAAAAAATTCAGAGGAAATTTTCCAAGATTAAAGTCATAAACTTAATTAAAAAACTGTTGATTTTTTTTTTGGGAAGGGGAACAAAAAAAAACACGACTTCATTTTGCAAGATTGGCTCATCCTCATCAAACCACTGATGCAGCTTTACACAGTTAGGTTTCATTTATAAATTACAGTAATTTTCCACAACATGTCAAAGGTGCCGTTACCACCACGTGTTTCTCTGGTACGCTGATTTGGGAAATAAAGCCCCTAATCATAACATAACTCCCTTATTACACTCACATTAAGTTCAATTAAATCAGATTAGATCAGGGGTGGGGCTGTGAGCCAACATGGCTGCTGTGTACTAATCAGAATTACCCTGCTGGCTTTTGATCTGATGATTCACTATGACAGACCAAACACGGTCACTGATAATCAGCCAGTCATCCAGCAGACAGTGAAACCAGTGTCCTCAAAGACCTGATGAGGTTTCATCAGTAGAGCATTATTTATCCTTTTAACTCACACAGCCAGGTCCAAATCTGTCTGTTCACCTTTCCTAGATTTTGTGTACATTTTAATTCCAGTTCCACAAAGTCTTTTAAAGACTCATCAAATCATTTTAAAGATCAGTTCAATTCAATTCAGGTTTATTTATATAGCCTCCAACCCACAACAACAGGTGCCTCATGGCACTTTATACTGTAAGGTAAAGACCTTACAGTATATTGGAAAAAAGCCCCATCAATCAAATGATCCCTATGACAGCACTTTCCTGGGAAGGAAGAAACTCCCTTTTAACAGGAAGAAACCTCCAGCAGAACCGGGCTCAGGGAGGGGCAGCTATCTGCCGTCACTGGGTAGGGGTGAGGGGAAAGAGGAAAGAAAAAAGAGAGCATAGGGAGACAGGACAAAACACAAATGTGATTTCAATGGGATCAGTGATAAGGATGGACCCTTTTAAAGGGGAGTTAAAACTGCCCCATTGGATCTCCGAGAACTCCAAAGACTCGGAAAGCTCTGAAAAAAAGAAAAACAAACAAAACAAACTTCAAGAACTTTTGAAAGGATAGCCAGAATCTTTTCATAGGACCTGAATTTTCCTAAACAATATCTTGTACCTCCTTTAAGAATTGTGGAACCTTCTTAAGGGATTGTTAAATTTTTCTGAAATTTCTAATTTTTTTTTTCCTTAAGGCAATACTCCAAGCATGGTCCCATTGGAAAACTGGGGAAAGTATTAAAAAAAAGCCTTTAGAACTTTACAAGGACAGCCAAAACCGTTCATAGGACCCTGGGATCCCCCTAAAAACCTCCTCTAAGAATCCTGGAACCTTATTAGGAATCGTTTAATTATTATGACACTTCTGAAGGATTCCTGGACCTTCATAAACAGCATCTTCTACTTCCCTTAATAGGCCTAAAACCTTCCTCAAGACTACTGATAAGGATGGAACATCTTTAGGACTTGTAATTACTTAAAGACTACTCAAAAATAAATAGAAATATGAAAACTTAACATGAAAAATCGTACTGAAATATATCTTTAAAAAAAATATAACATCTCCCAAGAGCAACCAGAACTTTTTTATAGGACACCTAGATCCTTCTAAAAACATCTTGTGTATCCTTTAAAAGTCCTGGGTGAGATTTGGCCCTCATTGGGACTTGTTTAAAATCTCTGAGACTCTTATAGGGACTGCTCTACAATAAAAAAAAATCCAAATATCCCAGCAAGAACTAGTAACACTTAAAAGGGATGCCCCTCCTGGAATATATCTTTAAATACACATGGCCCTTTGTCAAACTCTTTGTCAGACACCTAAATAGCCTTTTAACTCCTTTGAGAATCCTGAAACCTTTTTAAATATCACTGGTGAGAACATGCCATCTTAAAGGATTGATCCTTAAAGGACTGCCCCCAGAACTGACTCACTGAAACCACTGAAGTATTAAAAAATACCCCTGAGAACTGTAAAGACCGAAGAAAGGATGAAAATGAAGGAAAGAATCCTTAAGAACTTAAAAAGAAAAAAGGAGTTCTGGCTAAAAGTTCTGTAATCGTCTTAAAGATTATTAGGACCTGTTTTATTAATAAAAGACAGGTGGTTCGGGCATCTGAAGAGACAGCCCCTCCAAGAAAACAAAAAACTTGTGGTTCAAAAGGGACTTTCAGTTTATCTTTAACGTAAACCTCAAAATTTTCTCAAAGACTGTCAGAGCCTTTTTATAAGACACCTGGATCCTCCTTAACAACATCTTGTACCTCCTTTAAAAGTCCTGGACAAGAATGGACCCTTATTTGGACTTTATAAAACTGTCTGAGACTCCTGAAGGGACTGTCCCAAAGAAATTCCAAAAATCCCTCCAGGAACTACTGCTTGAAGGTCCCTCCTAAAACTTAAAGAAAACCTTATACAATGTCTCAAAGATGATCAGAACCTTTTGTAGGACACCTGAATTCTCCTAAACAACATACTGAGTGTCCATAAACACCTCTAAAAACTCTGAAACCCCTCAGGGACTTGTGAGACATATATTTATTTGAACCAGAAAATCACATAGATGAACTCCAGAGTATCTTATCCAGAAAAACCTTAAGTACTGAGTAGGAATCAAACCTGTTACCTGCCTGGTGCGTGGCGTAGCAGAAAGAGGGGGGCTATGTACTGGAGTAAAGCGTTGGGACACACAGACTCCCCTGGGAAGAAGCTGATTGGCTCACAGAGATAAGAATCTCGTTACCACGTCAACAGTTGAGCGCCCTGTCTGTCAAGCGTCTGTTCCCACGGTAACAAAAGCTTTCGTTTCCCCCTGTTGGACCTCAACCCCTCCACACACATTTCAAAGAGATGGGAAAGTTTCCAGTCGGCATGCCCAAAGTGGAGATGGGAACAGAGTGTGTGTGACCCCGTGTATCCTGCCTCTGTGAGGACTTTCTGAGTTTAAGATGTTGATACTGAGGATGTTTTTATTCTGTCCTCTTGTCTCTAATAGCGTGTTTCAAAGCTTGGCCTTTGTTTTTGTTTTTAATGTTCATATTCCGACTCGGATAAAGTTGGAGCCGAGGGAATGTGCTGTTTTATATCAGTGAGTAAGTCCTCACAAGTATACTGACATGTCTATGTTGGATTCTGCAGTCAGTGTTTTTATTCTCAGGCCGGACTGATCCTATTAGAGTAAAAACACACACACACACGCACACACCGAATGTGGAGCTCTACAGAAAATGTTGTTAGCATTAGCTAGTGTTAAAGTTTAGGAGTTGTATTGAATCCTCAGGTCTGTTGAGGGCTAATCCAAGTGAAGTTCAAGTGAAACTGTTACACAAGTCAGGCCTCCAGTTTTGGGTACAGGTCACTTCACAAGTAGCTGCTGAATAAACATGGGGGGGGGGGGGGGGC
>VUQI01061101.1:9160-21948 GCA_015106735.1 Paratilapia polleni
ATAACTTCAATTCAATTCAATTCAGTTGTATTTATAGTGCGCCAAATCACATTTATATTTTAGGGTAAAGATCCTACAATATTAGACAGAAAACCCCAACAGTCAGATGACCCCCTGTGAGCAAGCACTTGGCAACAGTGGGAAGGAAAAACTCCCTTTTAACAGGAAGAAACCTCAGACAGAACCAGGTTCAGGGAGGAGCAGCCATCTGCCGCGACCGCTGCCCCTCCCTGAGCTAAGATTATTATTATTATTAATAATAATAATAATAATATAATAATAATGAAGAGCCCATGTCTGGTAACTATGTCACATCAAAAGTGAAGCTACCCCAAACAATCTGTTTTTGGTACAGATGCAGATTTGATCAGCTTTAACTTAATTAGTCTTAAACTGAGAATGGGACCAATGCCATGACTGTAAAAAAGGGGAAATACAAGAAACTATTGACCATACTGAAACCAGTTTACATTTCAAAACACCAATAAACTTCACCTTGATACTGCAACATCTTAATTTAACTCTTAAAATGTTATGGTCCCTCCAGTCAGGGAACCCATGGGCTAGTGTTGTGTCTTGCTGCTGACCAGCAACATAGTGGTACCATCACCCAGGCCATCAACTCTTCTGTTCCTGTGTCAGCAAACACTAAACCATGCCCAGATCTGAGTGCCACCTGCTCTGTTCCTAAGTTTATACAAGCTAATGCCACCTCAGTTGGTGAGTTGACGTTTCATCTATTTCTGACTTGACTCATTCCTGGGCTAATCAGTGCAAAACTCTGCCCCTTTCCAAGGTCGGCCTGAACCAAATCTGTTGATAGTAGTTTGCCTGCCATACATGGCTAAAATAAATTGGTGAAACTGAGATTTGTCAAGTCTTTCCCTGAAGTTTTGTGCTAGTGCTACCTATTTAGCTTTGGGTACTCAACGCTGGAGTTATAGGACTTTGGTTTAGCAATATAGATGTACTGGGAAAGCGCATTCTCTTTAGAGACTGAATTAGTAGTTCTCTTGCCTTACTTTCATCAGCTTGAACTGAAGAAAGTAAAAACTGCTCCTGAGTCAGACCCTGGGCATGGTCAAATAGTCAAATTTGCTTAGGAAGGTTCCTCACTGAATGAAGTGACCTGAAAATATCTACATGGCAGCCATAATAAGAGATGGTTGAATTCTTTTAATACTAAGAAAAGGTGCTTCAATGCTTCTTTTATTGTCTCCTTTACTTTTACCTTTACCTTACCTTTACTTATCAAAAGCAATCAAAATAACTGACGAATGGCATATCGTGTAAATGTTAATTAATAGTGCAATTTCCACATGATGCCATAACCTGATCTATGAACATTGTGGTTAGAAAATCTGCCTCTCATCATGGTGTTGGCTTGTGTGCAGATTTACATATTAAAAAAAAGCTTACTTGATCCAAGTGTGTTTAACATTTACCACAATTCTTTTTGCATTAGTTATGTCCGGCATTGTGTTTTCACTGTTAGAATTATCATTAATTAATTTTTACATCCAGATAATCCCTTTTCTTTTAAATTCCAACCTTTGTAATAAAACTATATTTTTCATCTCTGATTCTCCTGTATAATGACCTGCATGAAACATTACAGTAAAAACACATGGGATGAACATTTTCTAGTACATGTTGTGGACATTGTAGTTTCAATATGTCAGATATCTGCATTGAATTCTGTGGGCACAGCAGTTTTCTGTTCTTAATTCCTTATTAGTTCTCCTTCACACCTTTCCTTCTGAAGATCCGTCTGGAGATCTGACTCCAGTCTGGAGATCTGACTCCAGTCTTTTTCCTCCCTTGTAGCTTGTCCTCAATTCAAATCTCCTATCTCTGGGGGTTCTCCTTTACCATTGCCGGCCACCTGCTCCTGTTTGCTTTTTCCTCATGTTTTGTGTTTTTGCTTGTTTCTTTACCTGTCTCTTCATTTTTGCATTTTCCACCTCTTATTCCTGCTTCTTCCCTTAAGTGTGGTTTGCTTGTTGCCTTTTTGGGTTTTTTGTCACTTTTCCTGTTTGACTAAAATGGAGTTTCTGCATTTATGTCCACTTTGTAAACTTTACCATATACATTACACAAACACTCACATACAGTATTCATGACCGATTAAGGACTTAAATTTGGATTACATCATGAGAAATACAAATATGAAATATTAGATAACTTAATCAGTTGATTTGTCAGTTAACAGGAAATTAGTTTCCAGCTATTTCTGGTAACTGAGTATTCTGGACATTTTGTAATAACTGAATTTTCATGTGCCAAAAAGTGCAGGTTCCAGCCTCTAAACTGTGAGGATTTGCCGTTTTTGGACTCATGATTTGAAGAAAATGTAAGAAAAAAAGAAAAAAACAACAACTTTGTGAAGCACAATAAAACATGTCTCAAAGGGACCATGTGTGTGCCAGTTACATAGAACTGCCTCTGTTTTTCCTTTATGACTATCACCAGACCTATTGTTTAGAATGTGTTTGGTATGTATGCAAAAAATTGAAGAGTCTGAATGGATAGGCTGTTATTGCTGAAATGGCAATAACTGGTAAAAAATTAAGTGTGTGGAGACTGAAAAGCAGGACTCAGAAGAAAAAGGGGAAAGTCTTACAAGGTTTGTTGTAACTTATGAACAAGAGAGAAAAAATTGCTGAAAATTGCTGTGCTGGATGCACATGGCTGTGTCTGGCACAGAAATCTGAGGCCTGTGTTATTTAGCAGGATTTGGGGTCTTTGTGTGATCTACATGTACAAACACTTCATATTACAGATAAACTCCTTACAAAACAGAAAATACAGACAACAGTCAGAGTTTATCCACCCAGGTCAGAGCTCTTCCCCTTAATAATCCCAAAACATAATGTACTTTGTATTTGTCTGTGGGAAAATGTTAGCAGTCTCTGGCCAAACACCATCTTACACTGGTGAAGAAATACCATACACTTAGAGAGATCCCAAGTTAGGGGCTCTAGATCAGGACCAAAAGATTATCTGGCCGGATAAACAGGTGGTGGAACAGGTGCTGGCATGATGGCAGAAGAGAAGCTGACTGGGAGAGCTGACTCATTAAAGATGTGGCTGGAAGGGAGACAAGGGCAGGTTTAAGGTGAGGTGAGCTGAGAACATGGCAGGTTGGCAAAGAGCTACTAGTTAATAAGGAATGACCTGAATCTGAGAGTTGGAAAGCTGGCAGCTGGACACAGAGTGGATATGAGCCTGGGTGAGGCTCGCAATTAGTGGGCAAAGCATGTAATAGAGGATTTGGGAAACAAGGAATTACTCAACTGGTCAAACATCACAAGGAAAAACTTGATTGGCTCAGATCTGGCCATAGCATTAGTATCACACAGACAAACTGAAAGATCTGGCGAAGAGTGGAGAGTGAAGCTAGTGTATTCGTATATTCTGCAGGGACTTGATTAGTGGATGTGTCTCAGGTGTGCAGGTAAGTTGGCTGGATGAGCAGGAACAAAGTGCCAGGTCCCAATAGAAACAAAGAATGAGAGAGGGACAAACATGGGAATAAGAAGTATCAGGGAAGGGAAAACAGTAGAAAACAATAGGAATGAGGGGAGGTCACAGCCACAGCCATGGCAATGGCTAGACTACACCACATCACTTCAAAACTAATGGCTGGAAATAATACATACTATATGTCACAGCCAGGCTTTCTATTACATAAATAGCAGGGAAAATCAAGAGTGCTTTCTCTCTGGGTGATGTCCAGTAGGCTAAGGTCTTGATAAATTGGGCTGACACAGGAAGCAGACATTTGGAGGGAGGAAAAGGAAGGATATCAGTTTATCTTCATCCTGATGCAGCCTGTAGCTCTGCTGCCCTTCCCCAGACACACTGAATCTGGTTTTACTTAAATAAACTTGGGTTTTATCTCTAGTATTTTGGAATACAGTTCCTTTCTAGGACTCTATTCTCTATTTCAAGGTCCAGCTTAGTAATGATACTTAATTGGGAAATATGGGATTCTTTTTTTTACTCTGACATGTACTTCAAATGAGCATGGGCAATAGGATGGCTCAGCGTTTAGCTCTGTCGATGGGTTTGAAAAAAAAACAAAAAAACAAAAAGCAAAGCAAACAAACAAAAGGACCCAGAACACTAAGTTAGTGCTGCCTAAATCTCAATAATTCGACTTCCTGGTTAAATAAATGTTAAAAAAAAAACTCATTGTGACAAGCCTTCTCCAAACTTTTTTCTTCCTGTCATTCCAGCAAAGACTGATCTTAGTTTCTTCTGTCCACAGAATGCTGTTTCAGAGTTGATCTGGCTTTTAAATTTTTTTATTGGCCAAATTTAATGCTGCATTTCTGTTCTTGAGAGGGATCACTGGGTTGCTCCTTTGCTTTTGTCAAAGCAAATACAGAGGGTGCTCTTGGACCTGGATAATGAGAGAGTGTTCTTTACTTGACTGGGTGTAAAGGGGGTTTTCTTTAGCATTGAAGGCATCCTGTGACCATCCACCACTGCTTTCTTCTGCTGATGTCCTGGCCTCTTTGTGTTGCTGAGCTCACTGGTATGTTCTTCTTTTCTCAGGATGTACCAGACTGTTAATTTGGCCACTTCTAATGTCCCAGCTATCACTCTAATGGATTTTTTTTCACTTGCAGTCTAAAGTTTACTTGTTTCACTTGCTTTGACGGATCTTTTGAGGACTTAAACCAACATTCTCAAAACACCATGCTTGGAATCATTTCCAGACCTTTTACATGCTCATTTTGCAAATTATTAATGAATAAATAGCCTACACCTGTACATGAAACAACTTCTGAGTCAATTTTCCAATAACTCTAGGCCCCCTGAAAAAGAGCTGTAATTGTAAATTGCCTGGAAAAAAATACTAAACTACTTGAAAGACATTGATAGAAAAATAGCATAAAATTGTTCCTATCTCTGGATAAATGTCAAGCTTATGTCTTTTGCCAACTCTTTTATGTCATGCCACTTATAATAAAGGTCAAGATACAGAGGAAATAAAAAAAATAAAAACATAATCAACTCATTTTTTTAAAGATACACCAATTTACTGTTTCCATGCAGAAATTTAGGTTTATAAAAATGAAATGGTGGCTTCTATCGTACTGTCTGTTTGTTTTAGCTTTCTTTATTTCTTTAGACTAACCCCCCTCCAATTAAGGAAGCAACCTGCTTTTTCTGTGCCCAGGGCAACATCAGTGCTCTTTAGCATTTTGAGTCTGTGTGGTCAGTTTTAAGTAAGAGTCACACTGGGGCCCCATCTGCCTCCTCTGGAGCCTTGCACAGTTGCTGCTGTGAGAGCAAGTGGCAAAAGGTCCACAAATAATCATTTTACCTCTTCTTGCCTGTGGGCACTGTACATCACTCACAATCATGTTAACCCCCGAAGTCATCGGGCAAAAGCGGTACAAATTCACTTGATATGGCTTTTGCTGAGGTAAGGAACAGAGCGGCCAAAAACAGGAAAACAATGTGTTGTTCTCTTTCCCTTCTGTCTGTGCATGTGTTTTTTTTTTCACAATCAAATCTAATTTGTGAGGAGCTGTGGAGATTGGATTGAGCTGATAAAGTGACTTAATTTTCCACAGTTGACTTTTCTCTGGTCTAACCTTTATGTAAAGCCCTGAGGTCAAAGCTTTGATTATGGTCTGAAAATGACTACAGTGTATCCAACTGCTGGTTGGAACTGCACAGCTTCACCTTTCTTATTTAAATTTCAGTCATGTAAAGATTAATTAAGAAAAAAATTTATATTATTTTAGTCATACAATATACTAAGGCAAGAAATTTTGCAGTTCACTTAATTTTTCTATTAATATATATCATGCCTAATAACTTGAAAGATGTTTGAAATCTTTAGCTGCCAAATGTTGAAAATATAACTGTATTTATGAAGACCAATGAGAATGTGCCAAACATCTAGAAAAAGCTCTCTCTTTCAAACAATAAAGCACGCTCCAATTTGGGATGGGAATGATAGATTCTGCGCATTGATTGATTAGATTGAGATTAGCGTGTTTGACGTCAGCAACGGCAAACAAATGATCCCATAAAAAGGGGAAACCTGCGTGGGGAAAAAAAGAAAAACTCTGGGCACACAGCACAGCCTGAGAGGTCTGGAGAGCGCCACAACCACACTGCCACTTTTGCAGCACGCAAACAAAGGCAATACAGACTTTCGAGCCTAAAGATGCCACTTTCAACCAGCTCCACGTCCTCCACAAAGAGCGTCCGCAGAGCAGCATCCGAACTGGAGAGATCGGATTCCATCACGGTAAGAAATAATTTCCAACACCGAAGTTTGTTTTTATATTACAAGCGGAAATCTGTAATTGTGTGTGGACTGGTGTGTAAAAAAAATATTTTCAATGGATCACGGAAACTCTTGTATGGCACGAAGAAAACTTGGCGAAATGTTCATTACGCAGCGTCGATGCCTGGCGCACATACCAAATACATAGGTAGATTTTTAAAAACGCAGGAAAAACACATCCTGCACGTTGTAAATTACAGCTAACATCTGCTAAAATGTGTGCTGTGGTCGCTATTTACTCTTAGATGTGTCGTACGGTTTACCTTGATTGCATTGCCGATCTAATGCGCATTTGGAGATGTAAAGCGCACCCATCAAATATCAAGGGAGACATCCAAGAAGTAAGCAAAGCCCATCAGTTACGTCCATCTGGTGTTGTGTCTGTGTTTTCTTCTTGTGAGTTAAATCATAACAAGAAGAACTTTATTTTCTCTTTTTAAAACAGTCTCCAAGATTCGTCGGTAGACGACAAAGCTTGATCGAGGACGCACGCAAGGAGAGGGAAGCCGCCGCTGCAGCGGCAGAGGCTGCAGAGGCCAGTGAACAGATAGTGTTTGAGCAGGACGACGGAAAAGCGCTTCTCAACATTTTCTTTACTTTAAGAAACTCCAAGACACCTGCGCTGTCGCGGACACTCAAAGTTTTCGAGGTAGACAATCACAATTTATTCTAATGTTTTAAGAAGTAACTAAAGAATTTATAAATGTAAGGGTTTATGTTTGTTTTTATGTATTTATTTTGTTTGTCGATAAGTAATTTACTAATGCCTCACAAATGCGCACTAAGCTGCTGGGATCAGTTGGGTTCCAGTTTTGTGAAGAACCTCACTGGTCGGTATTTGTGTCTAGTTGACAATAATGCAGTTATAAACATTTGCACTATAATATTGTAGCAATCACCCATTTTCTGATGAGACATCAAGGTTGCAATAAATGCAAATAAACCGATTTTTCTAGCAGGTAAGTGGTCAAGGGCAATGTTCACAACCAGGTAATTCTAAAATATATTTTGTCAATTAATGGAATATAACTCAGGTTTAGTAAATATTTTCTTAGTATTGTTAAACTCCATTACACATTTTAGTCACACAGAAGTACCAAAAAACGGTCAGGGAAGGCAAACATGGAAAAAACATGAAAAAATACATCCTATTTGCTTTGTTGATAGTACCAGGAAGTGCTCCTCATGTAGTGGATAATAGCTATTGTTATATGTTGTTTTTCTCTTTTTATTTTAGTTCTTTTTTAAAGTGCCTATTTTCTTGCTTTCCTTCATCATTAGACACAAAACAATTGTTTATTTTAGAGTCAAAGAAACTGTTCCATGTTTCACACAGGCCCGTGTGTATCCAGAATCAGTAATTGTGCTGCATAAATACTTCTCACCTCGATCTCCGTACTGCTACCTGAGTCACATTTCAGTTTGTTGACTGTATTTCAGACATTTGAAGCTAAGATTCACCAGTTGGAGACGCGACCATGCCGGAAGCTCAAAGATAACCTAGAGGGCCTGGAGTACTTTGTCCGCTGTGAGGTGCACCTCTCAGACGTCAGTACTCTGATCAGCTCCATCAAGAGGAACGCAGAGGATGTGAAAACCACCAAAGAAGTCAAATGTGACACCCTCTCAATTCTTTGATAAAATAAATGTGAAACATTTTATATAGTTTTTAGAAGCAAGTGCAAAAGCAGAACAACTGAATTAATCTCTTTTCCCCCCCGTTTTCTTAACTAGTCCACTGGTTCCCAAAGAAAATTGCAGATTTGGACAAGTGTCACCATCTGGTCACCAAATTTGATCCAGACTTAGACCATGACCATCCTGTAAGTAATGACATTGCCAAGAAAAATAAATTATTGAATAGAAATAATTGTCATTACTGGGCTGGTTGTTTTGTTGGACCGATATGTCTCCACACAGAAAATGTGATCTGTGTTTGATATATTTGATTTGAACAGGGCTACACAGATCCTGCCTACAGACAGAGGAGGAAAATGATTGGTGACATTGCCTTCAGATACAAATAGTGAGGCTTTTTCCTAAATACTGCACAGACAGCCATAAAAATAGACATAAAACTAAAATGTAATAATTCCTAATGAATGTGTGCATATGTTTGTCCTCAGTGGACAGCCAATTCCCAGAGTGGAATACACAGAGGAGGAGATTGGGACATGGTAAGGGCTTCCTGCGTATTAGTTTTTAATGGTGTTAATATATGATGTGAAAGTTAAGTCTGAAATATTAAAGCAATTAGCATAAAATCCTAATTTACACTAAAAACAAATTATTTTCATTTTTCAAATACTCTTCTTGCACTTTTAGTGTCAACACATTGTTGTCTAGCCACCAACCAATGAGTCATTTGCATATAATTTGTCATTTATGGATGTTTTGGTAAATTAGCTACAGATGGAGGGTGTCACCAGAGCAGAGCTTGTCTGAGCAAAAAACATATCCATAGCTTGAGAACAAATTTTGCAAGGATTGTTTGTAAATCAATCAGTTTTTACATTTTACTTAGATAGTTTAAGACAAAAAAGCTACTCTGAAGATTTATAATTTAGTCACATACCAAGTAGAAAAGAGATAGCAATGTGCTTTTTCATAAGACTTAAATTATACAAGAAGGACACGACATATTAAAAAAAATATATATATATATCTTACATATATCTTTTTTTAGTATGTCGTGTCCTTCTTGTATATTTTTACATATATCTTACATATATGTAAAAATAAATTCTCTAAATAAATAAAACATTGCAAAATAAATTCAATTTAACTACTATTAAATTGCAGGAGGATAAAAACTAGAGTACAGTGCAAGATATAAATGAGTATTCTTAAATCAGATTTTTGTTTATTTTCAAAGGGTTTTATCTCAGTCACTGAATCGCAGTCATTGTTTTCCAAAGATGTTGTTACAAAAAAATGAAATGTCCATTTTCATGTAATTAAATATTGGTTTAGGCGAGAAGTATATTCAACCCTGAGGGACTTGTACACCACCCATGCCTGCAATGAATACCTTGAGGCCTTTCGTCTGCTAGAAAGGCATTGTGGGTACAGTCCAGACAACATCCCCCAGTTGGAAGATGTGTCACGTTTCCTCAAAGGTAAAGATGGGATGAGACCAAATGAAAAGAAAGATATCTAAATACAGATGCTTAATGAATAGGCACTCCCTCTACCAGGGTTTGATTATCTCTCGCTCTCTATCACTTTATTACCATGCCCCCGAACACTCATGCAGAGCGCACAGGATTTCAGCTGCGTCCAGTCGCAGGTCTCCTCTCAGCCAGAGATTTTCTGGCCAGTCTGGCATTCCGAGTGTTCCAGTGCACCCAGTACATCCGACACTCTTCCTCCCCTATGCACTCCCCAGAACCGTGAGTATTACTGTGACTCCTCTGGCTTTGTGCATTATATTTCAGCCAGTACCATACAAATTATTTATATGCTGCCAGTGCCTTTGTCTCTCTTCCATAGCATAAATACATTAACCTATGAAAAAAAAAAGAAAAATATAAATGTTTTTCTCATTGTTTGAAGTATAATTAAGCTAAGCTCTTGAGGAAAAAAAGACAAGTCTAGACTTTGGGGGATCAGTAACACTTTTCTTTACACTGCTCTTTAGACTTGCTTTTTACTCTGTAACCAGACTGAATTTCCAGTTTGTGATCACAAAATCTGCAGTTAACAAAACTGAACTGTGTGGTGTTTTTCATTCTGTATCAAATATCATCACAGCTTAAAATTTCTTTTGCTTTCTCTTCAGTGACTGCGTCCATGAATTATTGGGCCACGTCCCCATGCTGGCTGACCGCACTTTTGCCCAGTTTTCACAGGTTAGTGCTCAAGGGACTACAGATACAGATAATTCTTTCCCACTGAGTGATATTGTGCTTTGGTAAGAATTTATTTATCATTTTCCACAGAATCTCGGTTTGGCTTCACTGGGGGCTTCAGATGAAGATATTGAGAAACTGTCCACGGTAAGACTCTTGTCCCCAAACACCAACACATAGAGACTGTATAAAAACTACTGAGGTGAAGTTTGGGGCTGAACCTCATCTTGTCAGTCCCAATCCCAACACACACACACACACACACACACACACACACACACACACACACACACACACACACACGAGAAAAGCTAAATGGTAAGAAGTATTTCCCGTGTTTGAGGAACGTCATCCTTTCTTGACTCCAGCCACATGAAGAAGTCCATCCCTCTCGCTCCGTCAGTTGCTTTACTTATTTCTCTCTCATTCTCTTGCACACACATTAAGCTAAAGATAGTCCTAGCCATGGTGTAGCTAGCCTCAAGGTCTGCAGCCAAACATCTGGAAAACAGCTGGTAGCTGAAGTAAGGATTGCTGCCTGGCAATGCTGGGCTTTATCGTGCTGCAGTCCAGGTCTCTTCCCTCTATAATTACACTACAGTGCTAATGAAAGTGTGATGAATTACGGCTTCTTGAATAAGCAGCTTATCCAGACACCACTTAGCCTGTGAATGCTTCATACAAACTTAAGACCAATAAGCCTTGGTGACATACATCTTGTGGTTATGTCATTTTTGCCAAATGAATGAAGTGCTTAACACAACTCTGAATAGTGTTCACCAGTCAGGAAGCGAGTGGTGCACTTCTGCACCTGCTCCCTGTTGTGTTGACTGGTCAGGCCTGGGACAGAGTCTGACTTACTGCTTTCTTAGACACATTCTTAGCATTCATTCACGTATACTTTGGCATTCTTGCAAGAGGCAAGAACCAAAGACGGAAGAGAGAGAAGAGGCAAGCATCAAGAGGCTATCACACTACCATTTGCTCCATTGTTTTCATTTCTGGGAGGATTACCTGGACTTTTGAAGACTTTTCTAACCACCATACAAGTATGTTTCCCACACTTGCTCCTGAAGACCTAAATTTCTGCCTCAGATGATATAAAATCTTCTGCTATAAAGTCTTAATGTGTCTGCTTTGCACAACACTACCGTGCTTGTGTTCTGTAGCCACCTCTTTAACACCTAATTCAGCAGAATGGCTTCAAGGACAAGAGTTGGTGTTTTGGGAAAAACATGCGCAGCTTCTACCATACTGACTTCTGAACAACATCGTGTGCCCTTGAGAATGTTAATGTGGAAATTTAAAGTATTCTGAACTAAAGTATTTCAAACTCCACAGGACATAAACAGGAAATATTCTGCTGTTTATATGTGAATAACAACATTACCACACACAGGATTATTTGTGAAAGATTTTACATAAAAGTACACTCACCGACCGCTTTGTTAGGTACACCTGTTCAACTGCTTGTTAACACAAATATCTAATCAGCCAATCACATGGCAGCAACTCAATGCATTTAGGCATGTAGACATGGTGAAGACGACCTACTGAAATTCAAACTGAGCATCAGAATGGGGAAGAAATCTGATTTAAGTGACTTTGAACGTGGCATGATAGTTGGTGCCAGATGGGCTGGTGTGAGTATTTCACAAACTGCTGATCTACTGGGATTTTCCCCACACAGCCATCTCCAGGGTTTTCATAGAATGATCAGAAAAAGAGAAAATATCTAGTGAGCAGAAGTTCTCGGAGTGAAAATGGCTTGCTGACTGATACCAGAGGTCAGAGGAGAATGGTCACTTGTTACAACCAAGGTATGCAGAAGAGCATCTCTGAATGGACAACGCAAAAGGCCTACAGTAGCAGAACACCACACTGGGTGTCACTCCTGTCAGCCAAGAACAGGAAACTGAGGATACAATTCACACTACCTCAACAAAATTGGATAATAGGAGATTAGGAAAAATGCTGCCTGATCTGATGAGTCTTGATTTTGTTACAACATTCAGATGGTAGGGTCAGAATTTGGCATAAACAACATTAAAGCATGGATCCATCCTGCCTTGTATCAAACGTCCAGGCTGCTGCTGATGGTGTAACGGTATGGGGGATATTTTCTTGGCACCATTTGGGGCCCTTAGTACCAAATGAGCATTGTTTAAGTGCCACAGCCTACCTGAGTATTTTTGCTGACCATGTCCGTCCCTTTATGACCACAGTGTACCCATCTTCTGATGGCTGCTTCCAGCAGGATAACACACCATGTCACAAAGCTCAAATCATCTCAAACTGGTTTCTTGAACATGACAGTAAGTTCACTGTACTCAAATGGCCTCCACAGTCACCAGATCTCAATTCAACAGAGCACCTTTGGGATGTGGTGGAACAGGAGATTCCCATCATGGATGTGCAAGCTGACAAATCTGCAGCAATTGTGTGATGCTATCATGTCAATATGGACCAAAATCTCTGAGGAATGTTTCCAGCAACTTGTTGAATCTGTGCCATGAAAAATTAGGACAGTGCTGAAGGCAAAAGGGGGTCCAACCCAGTACTAGCAACATGTGCCTAATAAAGTGGCCAGTGAGAGTATATACTAAGAGAAAAATAAAAGT